>JADBJO010003725.1:60000-65000 GCA_016801955.1 Conus betulinus
GACTTAATGGGTACGTATCAGGTGTGTAGAATCAAGAGTTTAAGGCAAAGAAGAGTTAACGGGTACGTATCAGGTGTGTAGAATCAAGAGTTTAAGGCAAAGAAGACTTAATGGGTACGTCTCAGGTGTGTAGAATCAAGAGTTTAAGGCAAAGAAGAGTTAATGGGTACGCATCAGGTGTGTAGAAGCAGAGAGTTTAAGCAAGAAAAAGACTTAATGGGTACGTATCAGGTGTGTAGAATCAAGAGTTTAAGGCAAAGAAGAGTTAACGGGTACGCATCAGGTGTGTAGAATCAAGAGTTTAAGGCAAGAAAGACTTAATGGGTACGTATCAGGTGTGTAGAATCAAGAGTTTAAGGCAAAGAAGAGTTAATGGGTACGCATCAGGTGTGTAGAATCAAGAGTTTAAGGCAAAGAAGAGTTAATGGGTACGTATCAGGTGTGTAGAATCAAGAGTTTAAGGCAAAGAAGAGTTAATGGGTACGCATCAGGTGTGTAATCAAGAGTTTAAGGCAAGAGGGTTATCAGGTGTGTAGAATCAAGAGTTAATGGCAAAGAAGAGTTAATGGGTACGCATCAGGTGTGTAGAATCAAGAGTTTAAGGCAAAGAAGAGTTAATGGGTACGTATCAGTGTGTAGAATCAAGAGTTTAAGGCAAAGAAGACTTAATGGGTACGCATCAGGTGTGTAGAATCAGAGTATAGGTGTGTAGAATCAGAGTATTATGTGTGTAGAATCAGAGTATCAGAGTATCAGGTGTGTAGAATCAGAGTATTAGGTGTGTAGAATCAGAGTATTACGTGTGTAGAATCAGAGATCAGGTGTGTAGAATCAGAGTTTCAGGTGTGCAGAATCAGAGTATTAGGTGTGTAGAATCAGAGTTTCAGGTGTGTAGAATCAGAGTATTACGTGTGTAGAATCAGAGTATCAGGTGTGTAGAATCAGAGTTTCAGGTGTGTAGAATCAGAGTATTAGGTGTGTAGAATCAGAGTTTCAGGTGTGTAGAATCAGAGTTTCAGGTGTGTAGAATCAGAGTATCAGGTGTGTAGAATCAGAGTTTCAGGTGTGTAGAATCAGAGTATTAGGTGTGTAGAATCAGAGTATTAGGTGAGTAGAATCAGAGTATAGAATCAGAGTTTCAGGTGTGTAGAATCAGAGTATTAGGTGTGTAGAATCAGAGTATTAGGTGTGTAGAATCAGAGTATCAGGTGTGTAGAATCAGAGTCTGGGTTCGAAAGTGTCATGGCAGACGTTGGCACCATAACCATAAGTCGTCACCGAGTACAGCCGGTAGATAAATGGTGTCACTACCTTCCTCGAGGCAGACGGCACCAAAGTTTTCTTTTTTGCACCCTGAATATCTGAAGTCTGGCATTAGTTTCTCGACATGTGGGAAAAAAAGTTTTTGATGATGTTAAACATTAACAAAGTTTTGCTGTTTTTTTATGCTAGAGTCTAAGATCATCAAGACGATGAAAAGGCTTTGAACAAAACAGCCAACCAGCCTGGACATTCCGGTGCCGCTGGTCGTATTTGGGGTATTTCAGATGGGTTCCCCGACTAGAGGAAAGTGCGTGAGTTAGTCTTTGCTCATTTTCTGGCAGATGATACTCACTGATTTAGCAAACGCACGGTAATGTTCTATGAAACAAGCCGTATGCTGTTCAGTTCAGTGCAAAGCAACAACAACCTGCCCTGGGTTATGATGATCGACTCACTTCTATTGCCTGCGTGTAGGCACGAGCATACCTCTGAGTATGTTATGCTAATGTGTGTGTGTGTGTGTGTGTGTGTGTGTGTGTGTGTGTGTGTGTGTGTGTGTGTGTGTGTGAGGTGAGTAAGAAGGGAAGAGAGAGAGAAAGAGAGAGAGAGAGAGAGAGAGAGAGAGAGAGAGAGTGCATGTGTGTGTGCCCGCGCGCGCAGGCTGGCGTGCGCTAACATGATGAAAAAAAAAACGTGCAAAAAATATAGTAAAGAACATGAGATATCTTTAACGTATGCTGAACAGGAAAAAAATGCACAATACTCTAATAAACTTCCAAAAATAGACTCGGAAAACGTACTGGAAAAGGTTTCTTGGAAAGCAAAACCAGAGTTGCCCATGAATTTGAATGATATGTTTCATCATTTTCCGTCCTTGACTATTGTCGATGTCGACGCAAGTTTACCATTCTAAAAAAAAATAAATTAACAACACGATTATTGCCCATACTTTCAAAACGCTCTCGTCGCAAGGTGAGCAATCCAAGAAATACATGTACAAAAACACATGAAGATACTGGAATTCATTTCATCATTCAAGAGGACAACGAGGCCGCTGTCTCCCTCACCCGACGCGTGCGCGTGCTGGTCTGGGTGATGACGTCACCCAAAACGCGTGACCGGGCCAAGATGGTGAATACCACGTGGGGCCGGAGGGTGCCTCCAGACGTGCTCCTGTTCTGCAGTTCTGTCTACGACCCCACCCTGCCCACCGTGGCTTTGAACGTGTCCGAAGGCAGGGTCCACCTGACGGCCAAGACCATGCATGCCTTCGACTACGTTCATCAGCACTACTTCCACAAAGCGGATTTTTTCATGAAGGTAGGTTGTCAGGACACGACCTGTTTTGTGAAGTGAAGGTCTTGGATCACGAACTCGCAGTGAATATGGGTTGACAATATCGGGCTACACATTAGTTAGTCAGAGCAAGTCGCCGGCACTGGTTCCATGGATCCAGCACACAGCGGATTTCTTTACGAAGGTAGGTGTCCCGGCACGTGAGTGTGAAGTGAAGGAAACACAGAAGGGCTTGGTTCACGAACTCTCAGTGAATGTGTGGGTCGACAACATTGGCTAAACACGAGTCAGTTTATTTCTTCATGAAGGTAGGTCACGGCACAACATTTTTGTGAAAGACGCACAGAAGGTCTTGGGTTTACGAGCTCACAGTGAATGCGGGTGGACAATACTGGCTAAACAGGAGTCCGACTCCCGAAGTCCTGTTTGGAAACCCGTCGTGTTTGCCTGATGTTCCTTTCTGTTCTTTCTGATCCTTCGTGCTCGTTTCTCTCTTTCTGCTTTTTGCTGCTTTTTTACCCTTTGTTTCTTTCAATGTTCTGCTGCTTTTTTTTTTGTTTTGCCTGTTCTTTTTCGTGTTCTTCCCTCTCTGAGCTATTTTCTTTATTTTTTTTTCTGTTCTACCTTTGTGCCGATTTATTCTCCTTGTGTTCCGTTCCGTTCTCTGGTTTTCTTCCCCCCCCCCCCCCCCCCCCCCCAGTTTCTGTTGCTTTCTGATCTCATCTGTTGCTTTCTGATCTCATCTGTTGCTTTCTGATCTCATCTGATCTCATCTGTTGCTTTCTGATCTCATCTGTTGCTTTCTTTTCTTTGCTTTCTGTGTTCTTCGATTGCTTTTTGTGATCATCTGCTTCTTTATATGTTCTTTTTTCTGCTGCATTTTCCTCTGTTTACTTTCTGTCCCCATCTGTCGCTTTCTGTTTTCTTAAAGCTGGTTTATGTTGTGTTCTGTTCTTTTCTGGTCTCTTCCGTTGGTTTTCTAAAAGGTTTTCTAAATTCGTCTTTTTTCATTTCTTTCTTGTGTTTGTTGTTGTTGTTGTTGTTGTTGTTTAGTTCTGTTCCATTTTTTTTTTCTGTTCGTTTCAGTACTACTCTTATCTGTTGTCCTCTACTGATTGTTCTGTTCTATTGCTGTCTCTTCTCTGTTCGTTCTCTCTCTCTCTCTCTCTCTCTCTCTCTCTCTCTCTCTCTCTCTCTCTCTCTCTCTCTCTCTCTCTCTCTCTCAACTATTCAAAGTCACTGTCTCCGCTTCTTGCTTGCCGAACATCCTGTTTGTCCCCTTTGTTACGCAGACTGCGAAGACGAATTCCACGTCCTATTTGAATGTACATATTACAATGACCTTAGAATTAAATATTCCATCAATAGTCCAGGAAGTTATCTGTCGAAATATGAGCAATGTGCACGAATTCTTAATGGTAATATTGATCGCCAACTTCAATTGTCTAAATTTCTTTTCCTAGCTTTAAAGCGAAGGGAAAATTTGATACAAATGAGATAAAATATATTTTTCGTACACTGTTATGTGAGCAGGATCGAACGGAGAATGTATGTATAGATGTATATATTTATTAACATATTTCTTTTCATTGGTTTGTTGTCTTTGGTATTGTAACGGGTCAAAGGCCTATACACAATTAAAACCATTGTCAATTGTCAATTCTCTCTCTCTCTCTCTCTCTCTCTCTCTCTCTCTCTCTCTCTCTCTCTCTCTCTCATCCATCAACGACAGCATCTTATGTTGAGCCTAAAAATGAGTGAAACCTTGATCGAGCAGGTTACCGAACACCATGTCTTAGGCGTGATCATCGATGAAAATGTTAAATGGCAATCACATCTAAATCATGTTTGCAAACAGTTGGCTCGCAATTTGTTTTTGCTCAGTAAACTCAGTTATTATGTTGAACCACACATCCGGAAATTATTTTTTGAAGCCCATTGCCTTTCTCACATCAACTATGCGTCCACTGTCTGGAGTGGTGCCGGTGAAAATCACGTAAAAAAGATCAACTCTATGTATAGACGGGGAATAAGCTGATTCTTCCCGACAAGTCTCTATCAGCCACGGACAAATTCGCAAAACTAATGATGCTACCACTGCAGAGCCAACTGACCTATAATAAAGCAGTACTAATGTTTAAAGTCCATGCAAACATGGCGCCAACATATCTTGCTGAGTTTATCCAAATGGCAACAATGCGATATGATTCAAATAATTACATTTTACCACGTGTCCGCATTGATTTGTTCAAATCTAGTTTTGCATTTTTTGGTCCATCCGTGTGGAACTCTCTTCCCCCGTCTGCCAAAACATGTCAATCACTGCCGTCCTTCAAATCAGCAATACTTAAACATTTACTTGAACAATAAATCTAACCTTTTGACCGTAGTCTCAACGCCCTACTTTTATGCTTGCCTCTATATTAGCTAATGAAAATGTG
>JADBJO010003725.1:75000-82500 GCA_016801955.1 Conus betulinus
CTGTCTGTCTGTCTGTCTGTCTGTCTCTCTGTATCTCTTTATTATCAATCTATCTATCTGTCTGTCTGTCTATCTATCTATCTGTCTGTCTATCTCTATCTATCTATCTATCTATCTATCTATCTATCTATCTATCTATCTGTCTGTCTATCTATCTATCTATCTATCAAATGTCATAATGTATAGTGGTTGCGATACAAGAGATGCAAAAGATGCCAAATCATCACTGAAACACTGAACACACACACACACACACACACACACACACACACACACACACACACGCGCGCGCGCGCGCTATCTATTTATCTATCTGTCTGTCTTATCAAATGTCATGTATAGTGGTTGCAATACAACAGATACAAAAGATGCCAAATCATCACTGAAACATCACACACACACACACACACACACACACACACACACACACACACACACACACACACACACACACACACACACACACACACACACATACACACACGCGCGCGCGCGCGCACGCACGCATGCACACCCTCTCTCTCTCTCTCCCTCTTATGTTGTGCGTGCGTTTGTGTAAGTCTGTGCACATGCACGCATACGTTTGTTGTCTGTATGAATGTGTATTTATGTATGCATGGGTATGTGTGCCTGCGAAATACGGAGGAAAAAAAAAAACGTTCGCAGGCGAGTAAAACTGTAGGAATGGGACGTTTTTGGTTTTATTTAGGTGATTTTCATAGCACTTGATCATGATGTTGAACAAGTTGAAATTCTTTCTCTCTTCCTTCGTTCGTTCTGTGTGTGTGTGTGTGTGTGTGTGTGTGTGTGTGTGTGTGTGTGTGTGTGTGTGTGTGTGTGTGTATTCATTTATTCATTCATTCTTTCATTCATTCATTTATTTATCTATTTAGTCATCTGTTTTCTGATTTATTGTTGTTTATTCATTGATTCATTTATCAATTAAAAAAATTGTTATTGATTTATGTATTCTTTTTTCTATATCATTCTTTCATTTATTCGTGTATTTATTTATTCAAATATTGTTTTCGGTTTGTTTAAGTATTCATTCATTCTTTCATTCGTTATTTACTTATTTGTTTGTTTATTTATTAGTTTATTCTTATGTTTTCTAGGGTCCTAATTCAGTCAACGAGTACCCCATCAGCTTCCACTAGTGAGTCCAAACAACATGAAACTGATGCATTTCTTCCTGTACCGAATCCGACCTTACGGCGTCAACCACAAATACACCTAACCCCATGAGCAACAAGACGAGGGTACAAAGACCGATAACTGTGGCAATACTGAAGGAAAGGGTGGTGGCGCAAGGGTTCTTTCCCTGGAAGGTTTCGCTTCTCACTTGAGTCCTTTATATCCAAAAGATGTGATGAGGGTTTTTCTTGTGTTGAGGGTAGAGCTGGTGTTGTAGTTGTTGTTGTTGTGGTGTTGTTGTTGTTGTTGTGTCTTCTTCTTCTTCTTCTTCTCTTGTCTTTCTTTTTCTTCTTCTTCTTCTTCGTGGTCTTTTTTTTTCTTCCCCCCCTCCTTCTTTTTTTTTGCAGCCCCCTTTCTTTTTTATTTATTTTTTTTACAGTTGTCTCGGGTTATTCTTGTCGAGATATTTTCGTTTTTTTCTCAGCATTTAGGCAGTCGTTCCTTTATTTCTTTGTTTTGTTTTGTGTTGGTTTTGCATCCATGTATGTATCCAATGAAGAGATTTGCCTTCCTTTTCGTTTGTCACTTAGCAGCCAGACGTTGCCATGGTGTCAAGTGGTCACCATTCAGTTAATGTCTGAAGACAGATCTATATCATGACATCTTTTTTCAGTGATTTCACTGTGCTGAGCTAGCGACAAACCTTGATCAATTTTTCACCTACTGATTTCAGATAAACAATGGATAACAGCATGAGATGAAGGAGTCAATAGTAGAAAAGATAGTGGTAGTAGCAGTAGTAGTAAAGACATATAGTTATAGAACTAACTGCTACATATGATTATCACACACTACTACACACTACACACACACACACACACACACACACACACACACACACACACACACACGCGCGCGCGCGCGCGCGCGTGTAGTAGTGCACTTAATTCTGATGGACACGTTAGGCGTACGAAAGAATTCTGTTGCATTTTCTCCAGAGTGGTGGTGATATGGAGGTGATGTTTCATGCATTTAATCAATAGAAGATATTTTTGGTCACTTTTTCCAAGTGAAGATCATTGTCAGTCATCATAGAAAAGACAAGGATAAACTACGCATTATCAGTAACGCTTATCAGTTCCAAGTCACTTTTTTTTTTTTTTTTTTTTTTCGTAAAAAAAAAAAAAATTAGATGAACGATTTTCCATCCTTGTGTTTACAAATACGCATTTTGGTTATTAACTTCTCGTGTGTTTGTTTGTTGTTCACCTTTGTTCTCTTTCTTCCTATTTTTTTTTTTTTTCCAGGTATGACATTACACCTTGACCATGCAATCTTTCACGGCCCGAACAAATTAACTTATTTATTGCTATTAACAAGTCTCTGGTTTTCTCTGCTCTGCTGTCTGTGGTTTGATTAGTTGCGAGTAGGAGTGGGACGGTGGGGCTGGGGGGGGGGGGGGGGGGGGGGTGACTGTTGGTGTATTAGGTGTACCAGTATAGTTTGTCTGGTGTGGATAGTTGTTTGGGGTTTCAAGTGTTTTGTTGGTTGTTGCCCCTGATTGTGAAGAGAGGGTGCTGCGGGATAACTGAACACGGCATGGGACTCGGGCTTCTGGAACCAATTGTAATCCTTTCTAAGTTTGGCCTTTTATGGGGGTCAGTGCTGCCAGTGGGAGCAATTAACATTGGTTTTTCACAGTGTCATGATACCAATTAGTTTGTTAACAGTCAGAAACTTCTTTTTTTTTTTTTTTAATTGTTATTTGATATATAAATTCGTCAGCAGTGTAAAGAAGGGCACTTCAGACGGGCAAGGGCCGCCTTAAAGTTGGCATGGAGGTTGTTAACGTTCGCCAGTAACGAAGACAATCGATGACAGCCGAAAACAGCCATCATGGCCGCATTCATGCCGACCATGGGAGCAAGTGAGAGAGTGCTCTCTCAAAGCTCAAATGCTTGATATAGAATGCTGTTGTTTTACCGGGATTAAACATGTTTATATTATGTTTGCTTGCGCAATGATGTTTTCAACTCTTTCATCAATGGACCCATATTTTCTGCATGCTGTTGTTGTTGTTGTTGTTGTTGTTGTTGTTGTTGTTGGTGTGTGTGTGTGTGTGTGTGTGTGTGTGTGTGTGTGTGTGTGTGTGTGTGAGAGAGAGAGAGAGAGAGAGAGAGAGAGAGAGAGAGAGAGCGTGCGTGCGTGCGTGCGTGCATGTGTGTGTGTGTGTGTGTGTGTGTGTGAGAGAGAGAGAGAGAGAGAGAGAGAGAGAGAGAGTGTGTGTGCGTGTGTGTGTGTACGGTGTGTGTGCGCACGCGTGTGTGTGTGTGTGTGTGTGTGTGTGTGTGTGTGTGTGTGTGTGTGTGTGTGTGTGTGTTTCAGGCTCAGATCACCATTAATTCAAAAAACACAGAATCCGAAAAATCGGAGTTTTCCAATAATTCACACTTTTTAGAAAAAACGCCGAAATTTTGGGGATGTAATGTTCCAAGTTACTGTGCTTTCTGAGTACGCGTGCGTGCGCGCGCGCGTGTGCGCGCGCGCGCGCGCGCGCGCGCGCGCCTGTGTGTGTGTGTGTGTGTGTGTGTGTGTGTGTGTGTGTGTGTAAAACTGGTTGTAATGCAGTTCAGGCTGTCATTTTGTTAAAATAGTGCCATCTTTTTGAATGAGAATGACACAGGTTGGCTTTTTACATTGATAACATTCTAAGATATGTTAGGTTGACATTTTATTTGTAATGCAAGATTTCCGGTACAGCGATAAATGGGCAACATTTCTAGACTTCTTTCTCTGGTATTTCAAAACGATGTTTATAAATTTCTTGCTCTTATCTTTTTATGTTCGACTTTAAAATGTACTTGTGAGTCTGTGTTTTGCTGATTTTTGCTTTATCATCTCTCTCTCTCTCTCTCTCTCTCTCTCTCTCTCTCTCTCTCTCTCTCTCTCTCTGTGTGTGTCTGTGTGTGTGTGTGTGTGTGTGTGTGTGTGTGTGTGTGTGTGTGTGTGTGTGTGTGTGTGTGTGTGTTCTTTAATGAAATTGTTGACATTCTTTTATGACATTTTCTTTTCATGTCAGTGCAAATAAAGGTTAATTTAAAATATATATTGATTTCAGTCGGCCTGTTTTGTGCTTGTGAACCGGTGTAGGTTGTATGTTCATATATGTGTTTGTGAGCACGCGCGCGCGCGCGCGCCTGTGTGTGTGTGTGTGTGTGTGTGTGTGTGTGTGTGTGTGTGTGTGTGTGTGTGTGACAGACAGACAGACAGACAGACAGAGAGAACGATAACGATAATTTATTTAAGAAAAGGCCACAAATTCATTGAAGGGGGGTGAGTGATAAAGAACACAGTTAAACAAGGCATTTTATCCTAAAAATATAAAACATTCGCAACATATGCAATTTACTTCGGTCAGATCACTCCTTCTTTTAAATGACTTGTACAGATGTAAAGCAAGATTCCTTGCAGACTAATCTGAACAGTGCTGGACGTGAATGGTACTTTAACGGAATATTTTTTTTTGTCGCAGATCTTCCAGAACAGGACATAATACTATAGAAAATGAAGTTCATCTTCCTTACCAGATTTACACAATGGACACAGCAAATCCCTTTCTTTATGGATATTATATTGTTGACGATGCACAGCAATATCCCGAAACACGAAACCTGAATTTTGTCAGTTTAGACTTGACAAATGTATTCAAGTTCACGGACAGATAAGCTTCTGCTTTTACTAAATGATTACTTGTGAGCAGTCTGAGTAATGAAAATCGTTCGCTACTTTGAATATAGCTATTCCAGTCCTCCCATCTCTCTGTTATTCCTTGCTTGAAACAAGCCAAGAAACTGCTGACACAGCCAACCCCTTGTTCTAACCAGACAAACGAAAAACCACAATTACATAAACATTTACGAATGCCTGATGCCCACATAGTTTTCCCTCTCTCATATCCAGGTCAAACATTGTTTTATAACCTTTAGCTTGTAGTCTGTGTTCCCCAGTTTAAGCCAGTACATTTAATATATGAATTCAAATAGATAGGGAATCTATCAAGTTTTCCACACGACAATTTATTTGGGGTACGCCTATCGACATTCAAAAAACCGTTTCATAGCAAATAAGTGCAATTTCTTTCTGTCGTGTCCTTTTGCCAAACCCCAAATCTCAACGTCATACTCGACTATGGGCTGGACCTGGGTATCAAACATCCTGAATAATAGTTTCACTGACTCTTTTCCAAACTTACACAAGAAACTTAAAATAACCATAAACAGCTCGCTTCCCTTTGCCCACAAGATCTTGGCAGGCAAACAAAAAACTTAGTTTTCTAGAAAAAATATAAACCCAGATATTTTTAGGCGTTCACAATTGCAATTTTAGAATTTCCATAAACCATTTTTTCATGCGACGACAAATATTCACCCTTTCGAAAACTATGTTTGTTTTTTGTCCATGTTTACTTTAAGATGTAATCTGTGTTCCGCTGAGTACAAATTGTTTAACTGGTTTTGAAGTCCTATGCAGTTTGAGACAGCAAAAAACGATATCATCTGCAAAAAGTAGAATGAACATTTCAATCAAATCAAATGAAACGCCATGTTTTCCCTTCTTGATGATTTCCAAAGCTAATTCATTAATAAACAAAGAGAATGAAACATGACTACAAACATCATCCTGCTTAACGCCCTGTGTGCTTCTAATGTACTCATTCAATTTGCACCACACCTTATGTTAGGTTTAACATCGTCATACATGCATTTAACACATTTAAATAGCTTGCCTTTTATACAATTTTTTGCCAGTATTGGCCACAGAAGCTTTCTAGAAATAGAATCGAAGGCTTTTTCGAAGTCTATAAATGTAGCATATAACTTACGATTATTTGAAAACTGCTTCTGAACAGCAACCAGTAGAGTGAACAAGTGATTGATTGCACTAAAACCATTCTTAAAACCTGCTTGGTATTCACCAGTTATGTTTTTTTTTAATTCGACCCATTCTGATAATCTCTCTTTTTTTTTTTATTATAGATACATAAAGTTTACTAGCAAACATCACTCAAGGAGATTCCTTTACAGTTATTAGGATTATTTGTGTCACCCTTTTTAAACACAAGTAAGATGATCGATCTGGTCCAATTTTCGGGATGAATTCCTTTTCCCAAAAGAACATTAAATAATTTCACAAGAAACTCGATGCCAAAGTCCCCTAAGTTTTTTTTTACAAAATTAACCAACAGTCCATCAGGCTCTGCTGCATTACCATTTTTCAGTTTCCTTATTAGAGATTGTACTTCATGGCTTGTTACAGGTCGATCCAAAAATTCAGATTATTCATCATCTAAAAATGCTTCATTTTCACCTGTGTCTGTATCAACTTAATATCCTTTTCCAACACGTTTTTAAAATGGTAATACCATTGCTCCATCGTGATTCTGTTCTGTTTCTGTGCCCGTGTTTTAAACGCCTGTTTGGCGCTTTTTCCAAAAATCTTCTTTATTAGTGACAATTTCTTTGAACATTTTATCATTGTGTGACTTTTGCTTTCTTTATAATATTTCTATACTATCATCGTGATACACAGTATTAGGTGTCGATCATTTTTATTCAAGGTTATCTATTATATCCTAAGTAACCTCCTCACATTCTTTTAGCTGGTAAACACTCTAGATCAAACCAGTCATTCAGTCTTTTTGTCCAATTCACACATACTCGTTTTTACATATATTTATCAGCTTCTTTAACAGTATTGATAAACCAATCAAAAGCATCATTTACATTGATATCTGTCAAATTATTAGCATGCAAAACTTTAAATCTTATTTCATCTGAAGGCATCATATTAATGAAGTCCGTAGCGCAATTATTATTCCAAACAAATTTATGTTTTCTTGCTTTCTTCGTTTTCTTGCTTTATATTTTCACAGTCATTAGAACTTGTTGCATTCACATGAAATTCAAGAGGCATGTGATTTGATTCCATCCGTTCTTTTACATGAAGATTGCAAAAAGATTGTATGAAATCAAAATGGTCAGAAGAAGCAACAAAATAATCCTTCACACTATTACCAGATTCACTGATATAAGTTAAACAGAAACTAGGACATACAACGTTTAAAATATAGAGATCTAGAGCGTTACACATGTTAAGTAAAGTTCCGTCATCAACATTTAACACCCGTATCTTCGGGGTGACGTCTAATTTCAACAATACCAGATTTTTTCAAACCATGAAAATGTTGTGTTTGCTCATCATGTTGTGGTGAAACATCGGCCGTTCGGCCGTTAAAGTCACCACACATATTTGTTGACATTTTGTTCCTGTAATACAAATGATCTGTTACACAGTCCCCCAGTTGGT
>JADBJO010003725.1:87500-92500 GCA_016801955.1 Conus betulinus
CTGACAGCTGCACGTGGCTTCAGTGCTTCACACCCACCTAGATCTGACCGCCTCTGACCTCCCACCGGCACCTGCTTTGTGTGGTCTGATGGCGTGTGAGCTGGATCCTTGTGGCAAAAATCAAAACCTTCATAACTGTGTTCGTGTTCCTCTGGCACTGACTTCCAGGGAGTGGAATTGTACTGAAAGGACTGCAGACATCCCAGTGATGGAGATGGTCTCTCATAGCCGGCTGGATCTGAATGTCTGTCAGGTTGTGATGAAGGGGTTGCTTGAAGGCATGCACCTGAGCTGACATTCTGAGCTGTGGCAAGACAACGTCTCTGCCTCTGAGGCGATAAACGAATCCCACAAAGACGATCCTGGCATCCTGTTATGTGCAGATGTTTGCTGGTGGAGGTGACTTGCTGTGATACTGTGACAGCTTCAGCGATGGGAACGGAGGGTTGACGTGCAGGCTTCTTCCCGTGGTCCCATTCTGAACACCCAGAAGGGGCGAACCCCTGTGATGATGACATAAACGACGGAAGAGATTGTTGGCGAGGGTTGCTGCAGTGGTGTAGGACCCTGGAGTCAGGGGTTAGACAGGACACGTCCCGAAGAGGTGGAGCAGGCCTGCTGACATTGAGAGAACAGACACTAGTAGCTGTGTATGCATGAACCGCCAACCTCGACTGGTCACGCTCTCCGGGTGAACCGTCCATCCCCACTCCGATACTTTGCGGCAAAGACGATGGCAAAGTCTGGGTACCTGGTCCAACACAGTGAGATGTACTACTGGGTGGAGGAGGAGGAACACCATCAAACGACATCGATTTCACCACCAGGGGTCTGGGACCTTTTTTCGTGACGTCATTGACGCCAGCTTTCCTGTTCAGACCGCTGAGAAGGGAGCGAACAGCGCCTCTGGTGGTGGAGGAACCAAGGGGCGTAACACCGCTTCATCACCAGGCGCCTCCCAGCCCCGCGCCTCCCGACCAGCTGGGCATGCTGATGGGGGGGAAGAGGATGGTGGTCCCTGGTACCGTCCAAGGTCGGAGGGCGTGAAGACGGACCGCGGGCAGTGGGGAAGCGCTTTTGGTCCGTCCCAAAGGGAGACCGGACACCGAAGACAGGGGCAGCCCTCTGCCAGTCGTCTCTGCTGAGGCTGATGCTGATGTTGTTGTTGTTGTTGCTGCTGCTGCTGCCACACTTGCGAGGCCGGCCCATCTTGATAGCTGGCAGGATGAAGCAGTTAGTGAGGGTTAAGATGCAGGAATTAAACGCTTCGAGATGGAGGAAAAAGGACAGAGAAACAGAAGGGTATGATGAAAGATTATCCGAAAGAAACTAAGAAAACTAATACTAAGAATAACTAAGAAAAAGAAAGGGGGGGGGGGGGGGGGGGGGGAGCAACAGTGGACAAGATGAAGAAATAAACAGGTATAGATGAGTGAATGAAATAAATAAAGAACAAACTGAAAACATATATTGGGACATGAGAAAATGGCTTATTTTTTTCACACACACACACACACACACACACACACACACACACACACACACACACACACACACACTGATTGCCACCACCAGCACCACCATCACTTCAATGGTACACAAGCACCCAAAGGTGCACGTCTTTCTGATTCTGAGTGCATGCGTGTCTTTCCTCCCGTCCCACCGTATTGTGATCGTTGTCCAATTCAATGTATCCGAACTAGCTGGAGGAATTTTCTCTGAAGATGGTTCCTGTTATCCGCGAGAGTGAATGTCATAGACAACGGTGTGGTCGGGGACCACACGAGTACGGGCATTCCAGCTCTCAGGCAAGTTCTGCTTGTAATCTAGGAAGAAGCAGGGCCCTATAACGGAACCCTGTGGTACACCTGAGAACGCTGACAAAGACGAAGGATGCGCGCCAGTCTATATTGCTTTCTGGCTTCTGGCGCCAAGAACACATGTAACCCATTTATCTATATCTCCTATATTGCCATATTCTATGGGTGATGACACTTAATGGCATGATCAAAGGCCTTGGCATGATCTACGATTAAAAAAAAAAAAAAAGAACGCCAGTTTTCTGCCTTCTTGCCATGCTGTCAGTCCGTTAGTCAACCAACTTCAGGAACTCGGTGTCACTTGACCTTGCCTTCCAGAAGCCTTGTTGTTGCCGTTGCTCTCCTCCAGGGCTGACCATAAACACTCTGGTAATGATGTGCCTCATGAGTGTGCAAGACTAGTAGATTAGCGAGGCCATGGTGGCAGTTTGAAGGATCCCACTGTTCTCCTTCTTGAAGACTTACAACGCATGCGTGTCTGTCTAAACAAACGGTACTAAACTACCACTGATGGAGCGCTGGAACAGGACCGTCAGTATTTTGTGATTCTTCTGTGGTCAGTTATTTTAGAATGTATGAAGAGATACTCATCAAAGCCGCTGGCTTTGTTAAGCGGGGAGACGGTGTAACAGGTTTGTTTTTTTTTTTTAACTCTCCTGATAGATCTTGACGCAGTCAAAAGAGAGTGAATGACCTCATCACTATATCACAATGGCAGATGAGTCCGCCCTCTCTGCTCTAACTGAGGTTAGATATAAATGAACTGCTGACTGAGGACACCAGCCCATACTTTCCCGTCCAAACATAAGGTAACCGTTCTCTGTGACAAATGACATTTCAAAGTCTGATGACTCCTGGAGTTTTGTGAAGGTCCAGGGCCGCTGACGTTTTGTGCCTTTGGTTTGCTCTGGTTTGGTTTTGTTGAGGTAAGATACTTGTCGAGGTGCGACAAACAGGTTCTTCCAAACTGGTGCTCTGCGTCATGTCGTTGCTTCTGGCTCTCCTCTTTCAGTTCACCTGGGCCTGAAAACGTCATGTCGTTGCTTCTGGCTCTCCTCTTTCAGTTCACCCGGGCCTGAAAACATCATGTCGTTGCTTCTTGCTCTCCTCTTTCAGTTCACCCGGGCCTGAAAACGTCATGTCGTTGCTTCTTGCTCTCCTCTTTCAGTTCACCTGGGCCTGAAAACGTCATGTCGTTGCTTCTGGCTCTCTCCTCTTTCAGTTCACCTGGGCCTGAAAACGTCATGTCGTTGCTTCTGGCTCTCCTCTTTCAGTTCACCTGGGCCTGAAAACGTCATGTCGTTGCTTCTGGCTCTCCTCTTTCAGTTCACCCGGGCCTGAAAACGTCATGTCGTTGCTTCTGGCTCTCCTCTTTCAGTTCACCTGGGCCTGAAAACGTCATGTCGTTGCTTCTGGCTCTCCTCTTTCAGTTCACCTGGGCCTGAAAAACGTCATGTCGTTGCTTCTGGCTCTCCTCTTTCAGTTCACCTGGGCCTGAAAACGTCATGTCGTTGCTTCTGGCTCTCCTCTTTCAGTTCACCTGGGCCTGAAACGTCATGTCGTTGCTTCTGGCTCTCCTCTTTCAGTTCACTGGGCCTGAAAACATCATGTCGTTGCTTTCTGGCTCTCCTCTTTCAGTTCACCTGGGCCTGAAAACGTCATGTCGTTGCTTCTGGCTCTCCTCTTTCAGTTCACCTGGGCCTGGAACGGATTCGTCTTCTGAGGCCTGTGTCCCTCCGCTCTGTGAGTCTGTGAAATCATCCATCGTCGCTTGTTGTCCTTGACTCCGACTGTCTTGTGGATGATGAGGTCTTTTCTGCCCAAATGTCCATTTGTCTGAGGGCTTCCCAAGTGCATCTGTAAGTGAAACACACACACACACACACACACACACACACACACACACACACACACACACTCACACACACACAGATAGGGGGGGGGAGGGGGGGGGGGGCGGGGAGGGAGTGAGGGCGCGTTGGGGGGAGAGACAGAGACAGAGAGAGAGGGAGACATACAGCGAGAGACAGACTGACAGAGAGACAGACAGACACAGAGAGAGGCAGAGACAGAGAGACAGACAGACAGAAAGAGACAAACAGACAGACGGAGAAAGAGAGACAGAGAGAGAGAGAGAGAGATGAGAGAGGAGAGAGATGAGAGAGAGAGAGAGAGAGAGGGAGAGAGAGGGAATATACACCACACAGGAACAAAGCACGCACATGGAGCAACATCAACAACATCTACAGCAAACAAACTTACCCTCTCTGGACATGCCCACGGCTTTGCACTTGAGATAGCGACATCGGCGGCAATGGTTGCGATTCCTTGGGTTGACCAGGCAGCCTCCATTCACGTGGCAAGCATAGCTGCGGTGCTCCTTGAGACTTCGCCTGAAAAACTTCTGTCAACCAGAAGGCACAGAGTTCGACAAAGCCACAGACAGAGGAGGTGAGGTAAGAAGAAGAAGAAGAAGAAGAAGAAGAAAGAAGAAAAAGAAAAGAAGAAGAAGAAGAAGAGGGAAGAGGAGGAAGAGAGGAGGAGGAGAAGAAGAGGAGAGAAGGAGAAGAAGAAGAAGAGGGGAGGAGAGAAAGAGGAGGAGAGGAGGAGGAGGAGGGAGGAGAGGAGAAGAGGAGAGGAGAGAGGAGAAGGAGAAGAAGAGGAGAGAGAGGGAGAGAGAAGGAGAGAGGAGGAGGAGGAGAGGAGGGAGAGGAGGAGACAGAAGAAGAAGAAGAAGAGAGAGAAGAAGAAGAAAGAAGAGAGAGAGAGGAGGAGGAGGAGAGAGAGAGACAGAAGAGAGAGAGAAGAGAAGAAGAAGGAGAAGAAGAGAAGAAGAAGAAGAGAGAGGAGAGGAGAGAAGACAGAAGACAGAAGAAGAAGAGAGAGAGAGAGAGAGAGAGGAGAGAGAGAAAGATGAAAGTGAGAGAGAGAGAGAGAGGGAGAGAGAAAATGGGAGGGAGAGGAGAGAGGGAGAGAGGAGGAGAGAGAGAGAGAGAGAGGCGGGAGACAGGGGAGAGAGAAAAATGAAAAACACGGAGAGGGAGAGAGAGAGAGAGAATGGGGGGGGGGGGGAGGGGGGAGGGGGAGGGAGGGGTTCTGAAAATGCGAAACTAAGAAACGACAGTACCGGGCAGGGGTGTAGTACACCTGGAAAAGCAGGAGCTTGAAGTTCAGTAACCA
>JADBJO010003725.1:95000-103091 GCA_016801955.1 Conus betulinus
TGATGTCCAGAATAGCTTCGAAACTGCGTTTAACAGAAGTGGGTCACACAGAAAACACACACCACACACACACACAAACCACGAAACACCGTACTCTGCTGCACGATCTTTTTGAAGTCGGTGAACGACGACTGAAATGAGTTCACGCGCGTCCTGCAATGAGTCCCCGTGCAAAACACCTTCAAAACTGTGTCTCATAAAAAAAAACATAGTATGTCAGAAAGGCAAGGGGGGGGGGGGGGGGGGGGGGGGGGGGGGGGAACAACATGAAATGCCGTGCTCTGTTAATCGTTTATTTGACGAAACCCGTTATAACATCATCCCATCCCAACCATGGCCCCCCGAAAAAGAAATGGCCCGACAAGGCCAGGTCCTAACCCGTAGCCAGCCAAGCCAAAAAAGAATGTGGTGCCTTGCTGAAAATAAGCGAGAACCTTCTACCCATCCTAATTTATCACCGAGTCACGAATATGCATGTCCCGGGGAACGTAGGAACGTGCAGAAACATGGCCCTGCTTGTAACATGAATAGTAGATGGCTACTCTTGACAACAGATGTGACGTTAAGTTGCAAGGGATTATGATTCCCCCTACCCGCCACCCTCCACCCCCACCCCCCTCCCGCAGCCTTTTCTTCTTTCTGTGTGTGTGTGTGTGAGCGCGCGCGCGCGCGCAGCGTGTGTGTGTGTGTGTGTGTGTGTGTGTGTGTGTGTGTTTCAGAGGGTCCACACGTATATCAACCCGCTGACAGGTACACTATGACTTTCAACAAAAAAATATGTTAATGTGACTTAACTCTTGTTCATAGACGGAGACGGACGCATGACAGCAGAGCTCAACTGAACCGGTTTCCTTGTTGTAAGACTCACTGTAAAAATTCACGCGATGAACTATATGTGAATGTCGCAAAAAAAGACATGCTGCTGAAAAGCTTAGTTTCAACGTAAATATAATGATAAAAGTGCTGTCGATAATCCTCAAATAATGTCTTCTTTTCTTTTTGCCGAATTGTGATGAAATGCCACACCCAACCAACGAGCGGAAAAATACGTCAAGATGTGAGTACTCAAAATAATGATTCGCTGCAAACATCAAGTACCAATAAACAAAAAAAAAATCAAGATCTTTGTCATCTCGAAGACCCAGTGTTTAACTAAGAACGGGCAGCAAAGCCTTGTTAATTTTGTAGGGAGGTCAAGAGACAAAGAGGGGCAGCAACAAGACCAGTCAACTGAGGGGAGCAGATCAGTCGAGGAGATCAGTGTACTGTGTCTCAGAACTTGTTGCAAATTTACAAGAGACACTGACTCAAAAACTTGAATTTATTCACCAACTGATTGAAACCAGTGAAACCAAATTATCGGATAAAATTACACAACAAACTGAAGGGTTGAGAAGTGAAATCTTTGATCTGAAAAAAAAAAGAGAACGATACCCAGAAAGAGAAGATCGGAAACCAAGAAGAAGATCTAATTGAAGACCTACAGCATGAAGTGAGAGGGTTAAAAATCACTGGAAGCGGAGAGGGGAGAAAAAGAAAATGATCTGGAGCAATACCAGAGACGGCATTGTGTTCGCTTCCTTGGTGTTAAAGAGAGCGGGACGGAAAACTATTCAAGGATGTGAAGAAAAAGTATTGGACGTAATGCAAAGAGTAATTGGACTGGGTCACATTTCATCAAATGATATCAGTATTGCAAATAGGGTGGGCATCAGGGGGGAAAAAAAGGGGGGGGGGGGGGGGGGGGGGGGGGGGGGGAACCGAGGCCATATAACAAATAAGTTCCTATCAAGAAAAACAAACAAGAAACCAGGTGCTTCAGAATCGTCGGAAAATAAAAGGTAGCAGGGAAAGAGATTGTGGAAGACCTTACCCCACTGAACATGACGCGGCTGAACATTGCTAATAAACATCCCGGAGTAAAGAATACCTGGACAAAAAAAGGCGTTATTCACGCTTTGACGCAAAATGGGAAAAATCGTCAGACTGAGAGAAGGCAGCCTGTTAGGGATAGAGGAAGCGATGCAGACCGTGAAGAGTAACACCACATCTTCAAAAATTCCTGTCCAGCCCAACCATTGCAAATGTATGGATGGATCAGCGATTACGAATTAAATGCAAGCTTACATAAACTTCTCTTTGTATAAATGTGTCCGTATAGTTAGACTAACTCAGCTGTATGTGAAGAGTTGCCTAATAGGGGATAAGAACTTCATTACGTGCAGCTGTAGTGCGCGCATGCTTATGTGCACACAGCTTCTCCACCCCCACCCCCCACCCCCCCACCCCCACCCCTTTTTTTTTCCTCATGTATTTTAAGGGGACTTTATAAGCATATTTAATCCTTATATTGTACCGGGTATATAAACACTGCTTGCATCAAAAACGGCAATAACCACGCAATGCAAACAACAACAACAACAACAACAAAGGGCGAAAGGGAAGATAGTAATATAAGATAAGATGCACTGTGTGTATTTTTTTGCAACCATGTCAGAGACAGTAAGAGACACGGAAACGTAATGGATGAAAGATTCGGTAGCGAGAATGGTAAAAATGATTCTCTCTCTCTCTCTCTCTCTCTCTCCTCTCTCTCTCTCCTCTCGTCTCTCTCTCTCTCTCTACGTGTGTGTATGTGTGTGTGCGCGCGCGCGCGTGTGTGTGTGGACGTGCATGCGTGCGTGCGCGCGCGAGCGCACATGTGTGTATGGTATGTATGTATGTGTGTTGTGTGTGTGTGTGGTGGTGTGTGTGGTGTGTGTGTGTGTGTGTGTGTGGTAAATGTGTGTGTGTGTGTGCGCGCGTGTGTAACAGTATAGCATATGTTTATAGCATTTGCGATTGTAAAGGGAACATGTTATAAAGTATGTTTACTTGGCTGATACTTTTTGCCGCAGAGGCTCTGTACAGAAAGAGGATATGGGCAGCGTGGCTCAGTAATTCCCTACTCTGTCTCCTGAGTGTGCAGAAATATTGGCAAGCAGAACTGTTGAGGGTAAAGTTACACTACAGTTTCATCAAGGGGGCGTCACGGCCATCCATTTTAGTTTCATCAAGGGGGCATCACGGCGTACGGGCTAGTCCAATTTTAGTTTCGTCAAGGGGGGCGTCACGGCGTACAGGCTAGTCCATTTTAGTTTCATCAAGGGGGCGTTCACGGCGTACGGGCTAGTCCATTTTAGTTTCATCAAGGGGGGGCGTCACGGCGTACGGGCTAGTCCATTTTAGTTTCATCAAGGGGGCGTCACGGCGTACGGGCTAGTCCATTTTAGTTTCGTCAAGGGGGCTCACGGCGTACGGGCTAGTCCATTTTAGTTTCGTCAAGGGGGGCGTCACGGCGTACGGGCTAGTCCATTTTGGTTTCATCAAGGGGGCATCACGGCGTACGGGCTAGTCCATTTAAGTTTCATTAAGGGGGCGTCCCGGGCGTCCCTTTTGGTTTCGTACGGGCTAGTCCATTTTAGTTTCATCAAGAGGGCGTCACGGTTCGTACGGGTACCTAGTCCATTTTAGTTTCATCAAAGGGGCGTCCCGGCGTACGGGCTAGTCCATTTAAGTTTCATCAAGGGGGCGTCACGGCGCACGGGCTAGACCATTTACGCTGTGTCCACTGAGCCACGAGACCACAACGCGCGCAAAAAGTATTACTAAATAACTGGAATCAGGAAACAAACAAACAAAGAAAGAAAAAAAAAAAACAAAGACTTGGTAGATGCGTGTGGAAGTGGAAAACATAAATCAGAGAATGGTCATCTTCCTTACATAAAAACGTTGTTCTAATTTGAAAATTAAAACGAACAAACAAGCAAAAGAGGAAAGACTCGGGGAAATATAGATTATCTGATAAAATATTAAAATCGGATTTCAAACAAAGCCAACTTGGTTGATGGACATAATATGCATGTGTGTAATTAGCCTCTGCATCGAGTGAGAGAGAGAGAGAGGAGAAGAGAGGAGAGAGATTGGGGAGAGGAGAGAGAGAGGCGAGAGGGAGAGGCTGGATTACCAAAGGAGAGCACACACACAAAATGAAATGCTCTTCATTTACCGATGGTTCTTATACTGAAATTCGGGGGAAGGGGAGGAAGGAAACTGGTGGGAATATTGAGTCATTGGCAAGGACGTCTTATACATATATCATCCCAAACTGGGGAAGAGACTGGGCCATGTTCGAGTTTTTGAAACACATTAATGCGAACAAAGGTTAACAACCTTACATCTTATCATCTTCAGCAAAGATACATACGGAAAACACACATGTCCCATCCATCTTAAAAAACAAAAACAAAACAAAACAAAACAAAACATATTTTGTTCGAAAATATGAATCTATATTTGTTTGCTGGAGGGCAAAAAAAAAAAACTTTGTTGATGACTTCGAAGTAGCTAACAGATTTACTTACCTCGGTCAATTTTTCAAGGATTGTTCTGAGTAGACTCGATGTCAGTGTTACAATCCATTACGACTTTTCAATTCGAATTCACACAATTCTATTTTGAAGAAAAACTGTAATATGCAAAGGAACTGATTTAATTTTGTTTAGGATTCATTCACACTGTGGAACTGTGGGTCACGAACTTGCCCACAGGTGTGCAGGGGGGGGAATATGGCTGGAAACTCAGTTGTGTTCACAACCGTTTATTGATTGCACCCCTTCACTTCATAAGACAGTCATTTAATGTTAAGCCAAGCGGCTTGGGACTGTTTCAGAATGATCGGAGCAATCTTAGTTCTCATGTTAAAAAAACAAAATAGCTGTACTTGCGGAACTGAGTATGTCAAAAACGCCCAGCATCCGCCAATTCGTGGTATGAATCAACACGCAAAATTTCGCTTCAAAAGTTTTGCCGACTAAAACTAGATGCTCCTAGAAGTAACTATTTATACTGCAACACATGTGTATGGGGCGAAACATCATGTGAAAAAAAAGTCACTTTTTGTTGGAATGTGTGCCTCTCAAGGCATCCTTTCCATGTTTACCAAGCATGTCCGTGACTGGTGTTTTTATGATACTGATCTTGCTTTTAAAGTTGCCGCTTGTTTGATTTAGAGTTTAGTTTGATTTTGTTTTTTTAATATGATATTATGTATAAACACCTACGCACGTACACACACACACACACACACACACAACACACACACACACACACGCATGCGCGCACGTACGCTCGCATCTCTCTCTCTCTCCCCTCTCTCTCTCTCTCTCCTCTCTCTCTCCTCTCTCTCTCCCTCTCTCTCTCTCTCTCTCTCGTGTAATGTCATATAATTTAGTGGATAGACGTAAAATGAAACACTACTACTACTCTACTACTGCTACTGCTACTACTACTGCTACTACTACTAATAGTTATACGACTACTACTACGACTGGTGGTAGAAGTAGTAGCCCTCTCTCTCTGTCTCTGTCTCTCTCTGTCTCTTCTCTCTCTCTCTCTCTCTCTCTCTCCCTCTCCTCTCTCTCTCTCGTCTCTCCTCGCTCTCTCTCTCTCTCTCTCTCTCTCTCTCTCTCTCTCTCTCTCGTGTGATGTCATATAACTTTGTGAAAGACGTAACTTGAAACACCATCACCACCACCACCACCACCACCACCACTACTACTACTACACACACACTCACACGCGCGCGCACGCGCGCGCGCGCACGGCACACACACACACACACACACACACACACACACACCACACACACACCACACACACACACACACACACGCTCGCACGTACGCACGCAGCACGCACACACATATAGTGATTCACCATCATGCAACACCCATTCCATTTAAAACAGCGAGAGAGCAAAACCAGTCACAAACACACCCATCCCCCTCCCTCCCCCCTCCCCGTATCTCCACTCCACCACCCACCCCCGTCACCCTCCTAACCTTCCCATCGACCTTCCTCCCAACTCCTCACCTCTCCCCCCCCCCCCCCCCCCCCCCCACCCCGCCCCCTCCCCCTCTGTCCGCCATCTTTCAACCCACTTAATTAAGCCCCCTCCGCCCCCTCCCCCCCCCCCCCCCCCCCCCCCCCTCCCCCCCCCCCCCGTTTTCCCTTTCTAGCCTTCCATCTGTATGAACGTTCCAACCCCCCATCCCCCACTCCCTTCCTCGTTCATCATTCTACGGGCTTCTCTTTTGTTCTTTCACCTAAAACTCACGATAATAATGATTAAAAAAAACAAAAACCAAAAACAACAACACAAAAACCCACTCCAAGACGCAAAGCATATTTTTTCTTTCTTTCTTTCTGCGTACGCAGGCTGATACTCCTGCGGACACTGCCTGCATAGACAGGCAGTGGAGTTTTGTGTATATGACCGTTTTTTTTTTTTTTTATCCCGTCATTAAGGCAGCCATATTCCATCTTCGGGGAAGTGCATGCCATGTGTAACGTGTCATCCATACCAACGGCCAAACTGGCCTTCTCTTCCGAAAGTTGGTGATGGGATTTTTACGTGTGTGTGCAAGATGTTGTGCGTGCGTTCACACACGGAGCCTCGGTTTATAGTCTCACTCGAAGGACTGTATATAAACGTACTCCCAGTTTATCTTCCCTGAAAAACGTACAAACATGCGTCATAATGTATTTGACGTCACAATCAAACATGCGTAATAATGTATTTCGTCACTGAGATATTCCATAAAGAAGAAAAACCGTTTCGGGCCGTTATAGCCGTTAGTAACGACTATTTCTGGTACCATAAAACATCCGTGACCCATAATGGACATATCTACAAATTTTCAGAAAGATCGGCCCAGAAGTTTTGTCTGGAGCGAGTGGAACACATTTTGACCATGGACAGACACACAGACAGACACACAGACACACACACACACACACACACACACACATACACACACGCACACGCAACGCGCGCGCGCGCGCGCGCGCGCACACACACACACACACACACACACACACACACACACACACACACACACACACACGCACACAGAGCATTTCTTTCGTTTTTCAATTGTAAAGTACTCCCTGTTTTATAAGAACTGGGAGTACAAAAAGAAAAAAAATCCGCCATGGCGAAGTGGTTAGCGCATCGCGGACTCCCGGCTAGGAGGTCGTTGGTTCGACTTTTCTGCCCCAACCGGCTCCTACCCAGAGTTGCGTTTGCTACAGGCTCAGTTGGGAAGACTGGGACACGCGGTTGAGTTTCATCCACTCAATGGATGCTTCTCTGAGACTGTTGCTCACATTTTCTGACCAACATCGCAGGTGTCTGTATCTGTCGGGCCTGGTTGACGCGGGATGTATTATGAAAGGAAGCGTAGAGTGCAGCCCTGTCAGGCAGTCTCAGACCGAATTGAAATCCGTAGCATCATCTTCATCATCCTCATCGATCAACACAAAGAAGTCTGAATTCTGTGGCCCTTCATGCCTACTCTCATGGTGACCTCAGTTTCAATGTCCTCTCCTCTGTTCTGTGGCCTCTTTTGGTTTGATTCCGTCGGGGTCACTGGTATCGGCGAGTCCATGGGGGCTGTCGTTGGACGGACGCGGCGGCGCCCCTCCGGAGGGAGAGAGCTCACTCACGTCGGCTCCGCGACTAACAATTATCGTCGTCGTCTGTAGGGGGCTAGTAGGTGTGGTATCCTGCAGTGCAGTGTCTCCTCCGGTGGGTTGCCTATCGACAACTCGACTTGACATTGACTGCTCCCAGTGGATTGCCGGTGCCGGGGGTTGCGGCGGGACTGATCGGGCTGTGGCTGTGGACGGGGTGTCCGGAATGAGCGGCGTGGGTGGCACTGCCTCTGAGGTGGCACAGAGAAGATGGGACAACGCAAAAAAAAAAAAAAAAAAAAAAAAAAGCAAGCAAAAAAAATAGGCCAGTTACCTCAGAACCTGGCCTACGTACACCGACCAGGACAAGATCCTGCCCCCGGGAAGCGAGACCCCCTCCCCCCCCCGTCCCCCCCCCCCCCTCTCTCTCTCTCCTCTCCTCTCTCTCTCAGTCTTCTCTCTCTCTCGTCCTCTCTCTCTCCTCTCCTCTCTCTCCTCTCCTCTCTCTCTCGTGATGAATGAGGCCTGGATTTCTACACCCGGAAATGAGAGATGGACAGAAAATGCAGACAGACA
>JADBJO010003725.1:104405-106905 GCA_016801955.1 Conus betulinus
AAAAACAAGAGAGAGAAAGAGTCACCTAGACATATATACAAAACAGAAGACAGACAGACTCACAGACAATATAGAGAATTGTGTGTGTGTGTGTTGTGTGTGTGTGTGTGTGTGTGTGTGTGTGTGTGTGTGTGAAATGTGTGTGGTGTGTGTGTGTGTATGTGTGTGTGTGTGTGTGTGTGTGTGCACACGCGCGAGCGTATGTGCATCTATTTTGTGAACGCGCGCACGTGTGTGTGTGTGTGTGTGTGTGTGTGTGTGTGTGTGTGGCGCGCGTGTGTGTGCATGCGCGAGCGTATGCGCATCTATCTTGTGAGCGCGCGCACGCGTATTTGTGCAAGCGTGCGTGCACGCGCACGCGTATTTATTGTGCGCATATGTACACGTGTGTGTGTGTGTGTGGTGTGTGGGTGTGTGTGCTGTGTGGTGTGTGTCTGGTCTGTGTGTGTGTGTGTGTGTGTGTGTGTGTGTGTGTGTGTGTGTGTTCTCTTTAAGATTCCATGTTGTGTTCTCTGTAAGATTCCATTTGAAAAGCAAACACTCAAAGAAAAGAAACAAACAAACAAAACACAAAGCGCACGACTCTTACCTGTAACATGTCTTGCATTGTTTTCAGAATTGAAATGATTAACACAACAAACAACAACAACAACAAACAAACAAAACAAACAAACAAAAAAAAAACCCGTCCCCATTGTAAAGTACTCCCTGTTCCATAAGAACTCGGTAAGTGCAAAAAGTATTGTGAATAGATGATTACCTTGCATCCTTCGCAGGTGAAGACACCGAAGTGAATTCCATTGGCCAGGTCTCCGCACACACGGCACAACGTCTGCCCCTCCCCCGCCACCACTACCTCCGGCTTTTCTGGGGCACAAAGACATGCAAGCAAGCACGCGCGCGCACGCACACACACACACACACACACACACACACACACACACACACACACACACACATTACACACACACACACACACACACACACACCACACACAACACACACACACACACAAGCGCACGCACACACACACACACACACACACACACACACATTACACACACACAACACACATCACACACACACACACACACACACACACACACACAAGCGCACGCACACCACACACACACACACACACACACACACACACACACACACACACACACACACACACACGCACATGCACATACAAATATATCAAGTTTGAGTTTCTATAATTATGTTTTTTATTTGTTTGTTTTCCAATTATTCAGCTATATCCGAATGTCAAACAAGTCAAACAGGTGAAGTATGGGAGTTGACGTGTGTGTGTGTATGTGTGTGTGTGTGTGTGCGTGTGCGTGTGCGTGTGTGTGTGTGCGCGCGCGCGAGTGCGCGTTCGTGTGTGTGTGTGTGTGTGTGTGTGTGTGTGTGCGTGCGTGCGCGCGCGCGCGCGTGTATGTGTGTGTGTGAGAGAGGGGGGGGGGGGGGGGGAGAGACAGTGGTGTGTGTGTGTGTGTGTGTGTGGTGTGTGAGTAAAGAGAGAAGGGGAGTGTGTGTGTCAGAGAGAGAGGGAGAGGAAAGGGAGTGGGGGGAGACAGAAGAAAGGAAATGGACATAGGGACAGAAGAAAAGTTGTCAGTTTGAATACAAAGTATACACTCTAAATGAAACGTTCCGTTTACTAATTTTTCTCTCACGCTGTTCAACCGCGGTGCAGATGGTATTAATCTTACTACACTTCACCCACCTCTGCCCGCATCCCCTGGTGAGAGACACACTGAAAAATCGCAGTCGAAATGTGAATCCCTATACAGGAGGGGGCGAGGGGGTGTAAAGAGAAGATGGGGTGAACAACGGCAACAGTCACGACAACAGCAAGCATCACCAGCCTCAACACCACCACCACCCTCACCATCTTCATCAATATCACCATCACCACTGTCATCTTGGCAACATCAATAGCAAACAGCGACAGCCAAAGGAGAGAGAGAGAGAGAGAGGCGTGGAGGGGGGGGTATTGGGGGGAAAACGAAAGGTTGCTTATTTGAAGCCAAACATTAATACACAATCTGGCTGAAATGTTATATCAAAAACGTCTGTAACAGATGTTCACATGCATCTAGATGTTCTCATAGCATTCAAAAACATACCTGAAATACACAATCATCGTGTGTAGTTGTGTGTGTGTGTGTGTGTGTGTGGAGAGAGAGAGAGAGAGAGAGAGAGAGTGTGTGTGTGTGTGTGGTGTGTGTGTGTGTTTGTATTTGTTTTGTTGTTGTTGTTGTTTTATTAAATCGTGTCATTTAAGATTAATTTACTATTGCTGACAAGAAATGAAAACGTCCTCTGTAATCTCTCCCAGAGGTACAGAGTAGAGACCGCGTGTTTCTTACCACGCTTATAATTATAGCTAGTGTACGTCATTGTTGTCGTCGTTTAGACGTTGATATTGACACGTGCCCCAAATTATTCTGTTTTATTTGAATGTCTCTTACAGAAATGGGACTATTCATTC
>JADBJO010003725.1:116905-131905 GCA_016801955.1 Conus betulinus
AAGAGAAGAAGAAGAAGAAGAAGAAGAATAAAAAGAAGAAAGAAGAAAACGAAGAAGAAGAGAGAGAGAGAGGAGAGAGACGGATGAGAGAGAGATCGAGAGAAGAGAGAGAGAGAGAGAGACGAGAGAGAGTGAGAGAAAGAGGAATCAAGGAGGAGACCGAGAAGAAGAAAGAAAGAATAACAGAAGAGACCAGAGAGAGACCGAGGAGAGATAGGAGAATGAGAACAGACAAAACGAGAGAGAGATAGAGGAGAGAGGAGAAGAAGAAGGAGAGAACCAGAAAGAGACAGAAAGAGACAGAGAGAGAGAGATACGAGAGAGAGAAGAGAGAGAGAGAGAGTAAAGAAGAGAGGAGAGAGACAGGGGGAACATAGAGAGACAGAGACATAGAGAGAGATGATAGAAGAGAGCGAGATATAGAGGAGAGAGAATAAGAAGAGAAGAATAAGAAGCGCGGAATGAAGAGAGATGAGATGAGAGAGAGAGAGAGAGAAGAGAGAGAGAGGAGAGCGAGAGAGACAGGAGCGGATGTGAGATTCAAAGAGAGCGAGATTAAAGATAGAGAAGACGAGAGCCAGGAGAGACAGAAAGACCAGAGAGAGATGCAGAGCAAGAGAGAGTTGAGCGTAGACAATGAAGTTGGGACACGGGGTTTACTTGGAACGATGAGAGGGGTGGGGAGGGGGGGTGGTGGGGGGTGGGGGGGGTACATGGGGGGGGGGGGGGGGGGGGGGGGGGGGGGGTGGGGGGGGGGGGGGGGAGTAAGAGTAACAAGGCTAAGTTTTTTTTGGAGTTGAACTCTGGCCACTGGGTGACATGTTCACCTATCGGAGACGTGCTCATCCGGAAGTCGTAAATCCCTCTCTTTCTGTCTGTCTGTCTGTCTGTCTCTGTCCTCTGTCTCTGTCTTTCTCTCTCTCTCTCTCTCCCTCTGTCTCTCTCTCACTGTCTCTGTCTCTCTCTGTCTGTCTTCTGTCTCTCTCTGTGTCTTTCTGTCTCTCTCTCTGTCTGCCTCTGTTCTCTCTGTCTGTCTCTGTCTCGTTCTCTCTCTGTCTTTCTGTCTCTCTCTCTCTGTCTGTCTCTGCCTCTGTCTGTCTCTCTCTCTCTCTGTATGTGTGTGTGTGCGCACGCGTGCGCGCGCGCGCGCGCGTGTGCGTGTCTGTGTGTGTGGTGTGTGTGTGTGGGTGTGTGTGTGTGTGTGTGCGCGCGCGCGCGCGGCGTGCATGTGTGTTGTGCATGCGCGCTGTGTTTTGCGTGTGTGTTGTGTGTGTGTGTTTGTGGTGTTGTGTGTTTGTGTGTGCTGTGTTGTGTGTGTGGTGTGTGTGTGTGTGTGTTGTGTGTGTGTGTGTGTGTGTGTGTGTGTGTGTGTGTGTGTGCTTGCGCGCGTGCGTGCGTGCGTGCGTGCGGTGCGTATGTGTGTGTGTGTGCATTGCGCGCGCGCTTCTACGAACGTGCACGCGCGCGCGCGTGCTCGTGTGTGTATGTGTGTGTGTGCGCGTGTGCGTGTGCGCGTGCGCGCGTGCGTGTTGTGTGGTGTGTGTGTGTGTGTTGTGTGTGTGTGTGTGTGTGTGTGTGTGTGTGTGTGTGTGTGCGCGCGCGCGCGAGCGAGCGTCTTTGCTCTTTGGAGCCACTCCGACTCACTCCACGTTTTGAAGTTTCAAAGCACGCGACCGTATTTAATCCTTGGGTTAATAAGGAAGCAGCATTCTTTATTCAGGAAAGCTGTCTACGTATGAACATTCATGTGCATGTTTAAAGGATGTATGCGACTGCACATTGGGCCTTGGAGTAAAACCTCATCTGAAAGTCTTGAAAGCCGGAATAGCTCGGTTGGTAAAGGGCCGATCTCGTAATCTTGGGGATCCTGGGGTTGCGGGTTCGAATCTACTCCGGGCCTTTTCGGTACAGGGGGATTTTTCCCCGTGGACTTAACATTGGTTCTGACTCCATTTCCCCCAAAATAGTCCTTTGAATGAGACTATAAACCGAAGTTGTGTGTGTGAACGCACGCATAGCATCTTGCAAAAACGTCAAATCCCATCACCAACGTTCAGAAGAGCAGGCCAGTTTGGCCGATGGTTTGGATAACACGCCACACATGGCATGCACTTTGCGTGAAAAATCGAAAGCATGAAAGAGTTGTTAAACTGAATGAACGATGTTGACTGGATGACACGGGAAACGACTGAATGAAGTGCCAGGAAGCAGCTCTTCAGTCGGCTCTACCCAGGTAGGCAGCCCGTTGTGTACACGAGAATACCGATTGTAAAGCGCTGAGAGCTTGGTCTTTGGCTGGGGATAGGCGTTATATAAGTGCTCTCTTAAAAAAAAAAAAAAAAAAAAAAAAAAGAAATCTGACGTACGCACAAGTGTAACCTCCGAGGAAAACAATATTCGAGGACGGGATACAGACAGATATATAGTGGTAGTAGCCCGCTTTTAAGCTGTTTACCACGAAAGCCATAAATTACGAGGGTAGCAGCACTGGGGATGACTTACAACGATTGTTTCGACATGTGTTTTTCTGTCACTTACGTATAATGGTGCTCACAGCATGTCGGCAAACACACACACACACACACACACACACACACACACACACACACACACACACACACACACATACACACACAAATGCATGTACGCACGCATGCACATAATCATACGCGCGCGCACGCGCACACACACACACACACAAGCGCGCGTGCACACACTAATGCGCGCGCACACACTCTCTCTCTCTCTCTCTCTCTCTCTCTCTCTCTCTCTCTCTCTCTCTCTCTCTTTCCCTTTCTCTTCACGTCATCCCCCTCTTAACACCCCCCCAACCCTCACCCTTCCTAACCCTTTCTCCTCCTCCCCCCACCGGCCCACTCCCCCCCCCCCCCCCCCCCCCCCCCCCCCCCCCCCCCGAGCCCAACCCCCACCCCCACCCCCCACCCCCCACCCCCCCCCCCACCCTACTCTCCAGGCCAGTAACATATCATTTAGTGCAAAAAAACGTCGAGTCGATCTCCCACGCTGTCATTCCTGCATACCAGATAAGACAATTCCGGCTTCTGACTGACATGCAAGGATGATTTAGTGTGGGCTTATAAGTATGGCACGCATTGGGTATAATAATGATAATAAAAATAATATATATAATAAATAATAAGTCATAATGTTAATGATGATGATGATGACAACAACAACAATAATAATAATAATAATGAAAAATAATAATAATAGTAATGATAATGATCATAACAAAAATAACAATAATAAACAATAATCATAATGGTAATAATAACAATGATAATGACAATAATAATAATGATGATAACAATAATAATGATCATGATAAAAATAATAATAATGACAATGTTCATAATAATGATCATGATAACAATAATAATGATAATAATCATGAAAGTAATAATGATAAAAAAACGATAACAATATTGATAATAACAATAATAATGACGATGATAATGGCAATAATAATAACAATAATAATAATAACAATAATAATATTGATAATAACAATGATAATAATGATGATGATGATAATTGCAATAATAATAATAACAATAATAATGATAATAATAGTAATAAATCGCTAGTTTCAGGTCTTAGTAGTGGTGAGAAAAATTCACCCCGGAAACCTGTGGTCCTCGTCTGACTTTTCTGACCCCCCCCCCTCTGCTCCCACCCCCCCCCCCCACCCCCCCCCCCCCCCCCCCCCCCCCCCCCCCTCCCCCCCCCCCCCCCACCACACACACACACACTCCCTCCCTCTCTCTCGTGGCAGTCTCTTGGTTTTTTTTTTCGTTTTGTGTTTGTTTTGTTCTGTTTTGAATTTATTTTCATGACTTGTTCCTTCATCCTTCCCTTACCCGCCCCCCTTCCTCTGTCCACACTCTTCTTCTTCTTCCTTCGCACCTGCTTTCCTTCCCCCCTCCCGCCACGCCCCCTCCCTGTAAACCGGCTCTGCGTCTTCTTTTTTTTTTTTTTATCTCTCTCTCTGAAACCCTCTTGCCTCATTGTTTATGTACGAGACAACTATTTTTTTTTTTTTTTTTTATTGTTTATGTACGTGAAAACTTTTTTTTTTTTCTTTCTTTTTTTTTTTTTTAAGCTCCCTTCATTTCAAAATGGCGAGTTTTACACAGTTTGGTTATAAACGACGCCATAAATCTCCTGTCAGCGGACATTTCATTGAGGAAGACATTCAAAATGTCGTAACTTTAGAAGTTTTTTTTTTTCTTTTCTGAATTTGTTTTCGTTTCTTAGACTCTCTCTCCACACACAACACATCTCTCTCTGTTTGCCTCTGTCTCTCTCTCTATATATATATAAAATAAACTAATAAATTCCAAGGAAGTACCGAGCACCATTCCAGCAACTTACAGAGCAGCTTGGTGTTTGCAATGACTGCAAGAAATATTGGATTATAAACAAAGGGTTTGCTCTTACGTTTTGGATTGTAGAAAAACAAAGGGTGCTCTTACGTTTGGATTGTAGCAAAAGGGGGGTGGGGGGGGGGGGGGGGGGGGTGGGGTGATAAGCCTTCATATCTGCAGTGGCAGATGATTCTGCCTAACAAAACGTATGTGCTTGAGCTGTGGGGAATAATAAATGCTTCTCAAAATGAACCTTCAGCAAGCTTATAGTCTCTCCAAAGGGAGACAATCTCCAATGGGAGAAAGCTCACTAAAAAATACCCATAGGTCAAAACGGTTTTAAAGAAGAATGCTATACCAAAAAAGGCTGGTGTGCATACCGTAGTATGTTTTGTTGAGTTTTCAAAAAACTAACTAAAGGTACCACCTAAGAAGCAAAGAAAATCATGAAAGAGCAAAACAAGCTACATTTTCTGTGAAAGTAGTGGAAAATATAAAAAGATAACCTCTTAAGACACAAGTTGTTGAGGGTCAGTTCTTGGAATGAATCCGCAAGGGACTAAATTACAATATATATGTATACACACCACACACACACACACACCCCCACAACACACACACACACACCACACACACCCATATATCTTATTATCTATATATATATATATATATATATATAATATATATATATATGTATATATTACAAACCTAAGCTGTCCAACCCTAGAACCACCCGTTATTGTCACTCATAACCCTAGCAAACAAATGTGTTATTTGTAGAGAGCACGCCTTGGAATCCACCACCAGTTTCATTAGCCACCAGACCAAAGAAAAATTTACTCTAAGACACCATATTGACTGTCAAACCAATAACATCATTTATCTCATGTTCTGCGAACTCTGTCAGAATTCTCAATACATTGGTGAAAAAAAAAATTCACTCAGAAAACGTTTCTATCTGCATAGATCTCACATCAAGAACAACATCGGGACTCTAGTCACGCAACATTTCAACCTGCCCAACCACACCCTGGCCAACATGAAATGCATGGTGATAGAAAAGTTTTTTCAGACAGCCACACGCCAGAATTTGTAGGGAAAAATTCTGGATAAGAAAATTGAAAAAAACTCTCCATCCTTTCGGACTCACGCACTACAATAACTGTTCATGTTCTACGCCTCTGGACTCCTTTACCTTCGCCACCCCCCCCCCCCCCACCCCCCCCCCCGAACCTTCCCCCCCCCCCCCCCCCCCCTATTCACACACTACACACACTCACACTCACACACACACACACACACACACACACACACTGACACATACACTCACACACACACAAACTCACTCACACTCACACCAACACACACTCATTTACGCCCACACTCCCGTATGTGCGTGACGCGCGCACGTTTTTTACACACTGTCACTCAGCCCCTCTTCCTTACACTATAACGTCCCTTTGCTCCCCTTCCATTTGAACGATTGCCTGTATGTGAAATCCTTTTTAGCTTCTTGTTTTAAGATAGTGAATTTCACCACTGAGGAAGGCAGTAAAGCCGAAAATTTTGGAAATCTTTTTATCTTGTCTGTTGTGTTGTTTTAAACTCTCTGTATATATATATATATATACATACATACATACAGCTCCCCCCTCTCTCTCTCTCGTCTCTCTCTCGTCTCTCTCTATATATATACTTATATATATCTATATATATATTATATATATTATATATATTTTTATTTTTTTTTTTTTTTTTTTTTTTTTTTTTTTTTTTTTTGATTGATTCAGATTTCCATATTTTCAGGTGCCGCTCCACCGAGGATTCGTTCAAGTAGACAATGCTCACAATAGTCAGCATGCACTTACAATAAATCATAAGTCTTGAATTGGGCGGCATTTTAACATTTATTTTTCATAAATTTTCGCCCTGTTTGGGGCTGTCATCAGACAATTGCAATCACAAACTAAAAAGGTATAAAACACTATCCAGGTTTTGTCCACAAAAAGCATGCAAAAAAAAAAAAAAAAAAAAAAAAAACCTGGTACACACACACACACCACACCCACACAAACACACACACACACACACACACACACACCGGTTCAAGACTTAAAATTTCTTTTAAGTATATGTATATATATATACATGTATATATATACATATATATATATATATATATATATATATATTATATATATACATACATACATACATGCATACACATACATACAAACATACATACATACATGCATACATAATGTATATAGCACTATGCACTGTGAGAAAGTGGACAGTGACTCCACAGGTGCCATCGCCAAAAAATCGACAAACTGGTGACACAGACCTGTACCAACAGAGGACACCATAGACAAACTTCACCACAGGTGGACACACGGATATCGCAAGGATTTAAAACACAATTCCTATTGTCATCTCCATAAGATTCACAAGAGTCCATCCAAACCCTCAGGAAGACCTGAAGTATCAGGGATCAGGGGACCCCAGAATATCTCACAACTCCCCAGCTACATTAAAGACTCCACACTCATGCTTCAAACTATTAAGCAGTGTAATTGTGTGTATGGGCCGTTCCAAGCATTCACTCTGATCACTGTCGATGCTGTTAGCCTCGGTTTGGGTCCGATAGTCCGACACTTCACGATTCCGACGTTTGGATAGTTCGACAAATCACGATTCCGACGTTTTCGACAATCCGACATTTTGTCGGACCAACGAACTTGTTTTGTAATGTTTAATTTTGTGCCAATAGTTCGACACATCACGATTTCGACGTTTCGATAGTCCGACTTCAAAGTTAGATTGCCGCACGGTCTTCTTTGAAACCACATTCGGGTATCATTGCTTTTTGCCACAGAGGAAGTGGGGTTAAATGTTGACAATACCAGAGAGAGAGAGAGAGAGAGAGAGAGACAGAGAGAGAGACAGAGAGAGAGACAGAGAGAGAGAGAGAGAGAGAGAGAGAGAGAGAGAGAGAGAGAGATTTTACTTTCAATATGTCAGACTAACGGGAATTATAAAACTGGGTTGTGTGTCGGATTATCGAAACGAGTTGGAATTGTCGGAAATCGTGGGATGTCGGACTATCGCTACTTTTTTCTTACAGTGTCGGATTATTGAAACATCTGAACGTGGGGTGTCGGACTACCGATGTGTCGGACTATCGAAACGTCGGACTACAGGGCCCAGCCCGTTAGCCTCTACACTATTATCCCTCATACTGATCTCATCATGGTATTGAGTTACTTCCTAGATAGAAAGGGATTTGGGATGATACCTCCAACTGATTTAGTAACTGAGACTGCTGAGCATGTTTTTACTGAGCTAGGTTTTCCTTTTTGAAAACCAGCACTACAAGCAAATACACGGCACAGCCATGGACACTCCCATGGCCCCTTCTGTGGCGAACTGATTCATGGGATGACTCGAAAAACAAGATTCTTGCCCTTAGCCCCTTTCAAAATTAAAGACTGATACATGGAAACGCTTCATTGACGACATCTTTTTCCTTTGGTTTGGCACATAAACTGATCTTCAACATTTTACGGATTTTTCTTAAATTCTGTTCATCTCACCGTTACAGCTACTGTCCATTTTTCCAAACACAGGTTGCTTTTTCTGGATATTGTTAGAAGAGGTAGGAATGGCCTGTTGGAGACAGTCCTGTTCACAAAACCCACCACTGAGGCCCACAATTATATTCATTACCAGCCTGCACATCCACTACATGTGAAAGACAACATCCCCTACAGCCAGTTTTCTCAGAATCAGAACGTCTCTGCTCTCAAGACGAGGACTTCCACACTCGGTGCCAACTATGAGTACAAATTTACGGGAAAAAGCCTTTACCCACGAAATGTGGTTTCTGAAGCACTCCAGAGAGTAGAAAACATGCCCCGCAACCAGACTTTGCAATATAAAGACACTGTGAGGCAACACGGCATTCCCTTTATTGTCACTCATAATCCCAGTAACCCACCCTTGAGGAAATGGTTCAGGGGAACCCCTGATTCATGCCAACAGTCGTCTTCGACAGGCCATCCCTGATCTCCCCTTTCTGGGAGAAAGGAACTGCAGTTCACTGAAAAATATCCTCATACTCTCCGCCCCCTCCCCCCAACCACTGACAGCTCTGACAGTCCGGGATGCTACCCTTGCGGTAAAACTAGATGCGTTATCTGCACCAAACACCTCATCCAAACCACAGTTTTTCCACAGTGATGTTACTTCAGAGCATTTCAATATCAGAACCAACATGACCTGTGAAACGCCCAATGTGATTTATCTACTGCAGTGTTCTAAGTGCTCCAATGCACAATACATTGGTGAAGCCAAAAACACACTTAAAACAGAGATTTTACCAACACCGATCCAACATTAACAAGAATACAGGAACGACACACCAATGGAAGATTGAAACACAAGGCCTTCCCTACTGGAAAGATCTCCTCCAACTACAGAGCGGGGACAATAGCACTGCTCCACGCAGTGAGGATCTTTCTGGGACCGGCCAGCCCATGTCTTCTTCACAGACTGCCGATCTCTGCTGCAGGGACTTCAGAACACACAAGAAGAGAACAACATATGCAAGACATCAAGGCTGCCCTCCATGAACTCTCAAAACAGTCTGTCATTACGCTTCAGTGGATTCCGTCTCACTGTGGGATCATGGGCAACGAAAAAGCTGATGCTCTCTCCAAGGCAGGCAGCAAAATGGAGTTCAGTTCAGCCACCCCGTGACCTACAGGGAGGCCAAGACCATCATCCACAACCAGTTTTCAGTCCCAGTGGAAGAGAAGGCTGGGTGCAGAGAGTGGTGCTGACCCGATCCACCAGCTCCAAAGGCACCAGCAGACAATCCTCTTCAGACTGAGGACCGGCCACTGCAGACTGCTGAGCCACCTTACCGCCTGAAGATCACCTACACTGACCAGTGTCCGGGGGGGGGGGGGGGGGGGGGGGGGGGGGGGGGGGGGGGGGGGGGGGGGGGGGGGGGGGGGGGGGGGGGGGGCGGAGCGGAGTTACAGGCGCAGCTTTGGGGAGCCCGTTCTGACCTGGAGAAGACCGCGGGCTTCATCATGGCGGCCGCCTACTTTACTGACATGCCCGATTTAACGTGTGCATTGTTATAGGTGTGTGGGGGCGCGCGTGTGTGTATGCCCTTTTTCTATTTTTTTTCTAATACACCAGTTTATTCATTTATATTTCATAAAAAGTGAATATGAATTTGTGTGCGCACACGCGTGTGCATGTCGTTGGTGACACTTTTGTGTGTGTGTGTGTGTGTGTGTGTGTGTGTGTGTGTGTGTGTGTGTGTGGTTTGTGTGTTCGTGTGTGTGTGTTGTGTGTGTGTGTAGTGTGTTCGTGTGTGTGTGTGTGCGTGCGTGCGTGCGTGCGTGCGTGCGTGGGTATGTGTGTGTGTACGTGTGTGTGTGCCCCCCCCCCCCCCCCCCCCCATCCCCCCGTACAATTCTAACGGCGCCTGTTTCATTCTTTTCTTTGTTTAAGTCTCCCATCTGCTCTTGTAGTATGAGCGTTGCGTTCTATGTTTTTTTGAACTGTCTCTTTTGATTATGAAACGGTTAAGTATCATTCAAACCAGGCACCAATCTTGCATGGTGATGCCTGAATAGAGCAGTCGTAAATATTGGATTCAACATTAAAATTTGTTAGAAGAAGTGGTGCAAACAGCATAACAAGGCACATATGTTAGGAGGATATTTATGCGCTCATACAGAGAACGACCCTCTCTCTCTCTCTCTCTCTTTCGTCTCTCTCTCTCTCTCTCCTCTCTCTCTCTCTCTCTCCGAGTTATATTTTTACCTATTGTCTTCAGAATGTAAACTTGTGCAGTAAATACGATCCAAGCGTTGTTTATGGTCATCCCGATAATCCCCCCCCCCCCTCCCTTACCTTCACTTTACTTACGTTGTATTATGTAACTTATCTTGAATACGGATGCTGTCTTTGGTAAAACAAACAAACAAACAACTTGCATAGTGCCAGACGCAGTGTACAAAAATCGCGATTTTGACGCCTTTGAACTAGCCATAGTCTGCGAACCACTGTGAATCAGTGACGATCGGTTTTGCCTTTCAGCATCTCCGTTGTACTATCTTTTTTTCGTCTTTTTTTATTTTTCTATTTGTTCACCCGTAGCGAAAAGAACCTACCCATGATTTGACTTTTGCTGGTACTATGACGGACGATATAGGTGGCACCCCCCCCCCCCCCCCCCCCCCCCCCCCCCCGTTTGTTTTTTTTTCTCGTCCCTGCGGCTACTCCAAAGCCACTCATTCTTTTTTCTTTTACTCCTCATACTCAAGCCAGTCAGAGTCACACCCATCCTGTTGCAGTCCTGCTACTGGCAGTCCCATGCAAAACAATACATACCAGGTCGTCCCTGAAGCCACCCAGAAGAGGAGGCACCGCACTGATGGTGTTCAGTGTAGTGCCTGTTCCGATCCCACAAGTGCAGGGTGCCGTCTTAGAAGCCTCTTTCTAAGCACCAGCAGGTGGCTAAGTTCACCAAGCTAGCGTTAAGTGTCTCCTTTCAGACGACGCCACTGTGGCCATCCAACGACAGCAACTTGCTGACACACCGAAGCCATCAACGCAAACTCACGTCACGTTAGACGTGAGGAGGAAAGTCATAGAAAAAAAAGGTACCGTGGGGCTGAATCTGATACATGGCACTTTTTTTTTTTTTTTTTTTTATAACAAAGATGGTTAATGACAACTGACAATTATACGGTTTATTTCATCTTGGTCTCAGACCTTTGACAGAGCTGTGCGCGACCTTTCGCTATGTTTGTTGTTGTTGTTTTTGTTTTGTGGCATCAGTTATCGGATCAATGGGGACAACTAAAGCGGTGATTTTTCCTGTTTTTTTTCCCCAACGTTTCCTTTTTTTTCCACTACGGCCAAAACCAGCCTCTTCATTTTTTTGGCACTTGACTGTCCTCTTCATCTGCCAAAGGAAAAAACAAAACACAAGTTGTTGTTTTTTTTCCCAAAGCAATTTCTACAACAAACTTCTTTTTAAGTAAGCAGTCTTTTTCATGAGTAATATTTTTTTTTGCTTCCTTTTGTTGTTCTCTCTCTCTCTCTCTCTCTCTCTCTCTCTCTCTCTCTCTCTCTCTCTCTCTCTCTCTTACCTTTCACTTCATAGTATAGTCCAAGGCTAGTTAAGCCCCCGAGAAAGACTACCATATGTAATAGTGGTCAAGAAGATTCAAACAACACTGCTAGACACGTTCGAGACTCGAACGAACCACATTCCAGCCCGCCACCCGTGACTTTAACCACTGAGCCAAGATTTTAGAGCAAACGCGTGCGCGCGCATACACACACACACACACACACACACACACACACACACACACACACACACACGCACGCACGCACGCACGCACGCACACACACACACACACACACACACACACACACGATTTTAGACCATACCCCCCCCCCCCCCCTCCCTTCCGAAGTAGAGTTTAGATTATACTCTCCCCTCCCCCTCCCCTATCCCCCCCCCCTCCTCACTCACACCTCCCGCAGCTTCCCCTCCACTTCCCACTATCTTACACCTCGTTGGTCCAAAATGATCCGCCCTGGATGGGGGGGGGGGGGGGGGGGGGGAGGGATGACAGGAAGCCATGACAGAGTCGTCGTCACTATATCACGGTCTCTTTCCAGCGTTAGTTCTACACAAGTCCTGGGTTCATTTCCACCGTCACATAGGTCACCCACTTGGCTGTCCCACCTCCCCTACCTTACTAGCTCTTTGCCTCGTTGTGTGTTTGTTTTATTGGACGTGGAAAGCAGGTAACCTCCACAACATACCGTGGCGCGGCGTGATTAAGGGGGGACGAAGGACACGAGCCTGTCAGTCTGGGTCTTACTTTCCGTCACTGCTACAGACTACTAAACATATCTTCAAGCGGTGATTTGTATGCGAGTGACATTGAAGTTGAGCCCGATGATGCTGGCTGTGAGGGCTCTCATGTTTCTCTCTCTCTCTCTCTCTCTCTCTCTCTCTCTCTCCTCTCTCTCTCTCCTCTCTCTCTCTCTCTCTCTCTCTCTCTCCTCTCCATCAACATGCTGTCCTCGGTGGGACCGAGCACATAAACGCATAGTCTCTCTTTTTTTGGGGGTGGGGGGGTGGGTGGGTGGGGTGGGGGGGGTGGGGGTTGCGGCGGGGGCTGCTTATGTCCACTTGGGACATGTGGATCGTTTGGGAACCCTGACTGTAAATCGTCACACAGAGTTGACAAGTCCTGTCCTCGACCACTTTTGTCACAGTGACAGTAGTGCTTCCTTATGCTCTCTGTCTCTGTCTGTCTTCGTCTCTCTCTCTCTCCTCTCTCTCTCTCTCTTCTCTCTCTCTCTCTCTCTGTGAATCTCTCTCTGTGTGTGTGTGTGTGTGTGTGTGTGTGTGTGTGTGTGTGCGTGCGCGCGCGCGCGCGCGCGCGCGCGCGTACGTGTCTCTCTCTCTCTGTGTCTGTCTTCTCTCCCTCTCTCTCTCTCTCCACCCCTACCCCCCGTCCCCCCCCCCCCCCCCCCCCCCACACAATATGCCCCCCCCCCCCCCCCCCCCCTACGCCCAACACTACCTTAACCCATCCACTCCCACCCCCACCCTTAAAGATACACGCACATGACTGTGAAGAATATCCCAGAACAGCTCACAAGCATGAAGAATTCACCCCCCGGTCCTTCTTCCTGCTACCCCTTAGTCCCCTTCTGATTTCCTCCTCTCATTGCCCCCCCCCCCCCCCCCCCCCCCCCCCTATCCCCACCCTCCCCCTCACCCCAACATCCTCGTCACCCTCCAAGGAATGTGGTCAGTGCTGAAAGGTCAAACTCGGGCCATCTGCCCGTCCCGCTTCGTCTGTTACCACCCATCCATCTAGTGGTCACTTCAGCCCCATGCTTGATGTGTGAGGATTAAGTATGGGTCAAGATGGGGTAATGTAAAGACGAATGACCTGTATAAAACAAAGCCCTTATAATCGATGCATCTTTGACTCAATTTCCTGACCAACACTGCAGATGGTTGTATCTCTCGGGCCTGGTTGACGCCAGGATATATCACTAGGGAAAAAAAAAAAAGTAAGCACAGTGTTCAACCCTGTCACGCAAATCTTAAATTTTGCAACGTTTTCCTTTAATATGCAAAGCCTGTATATGGGAAAATGGTTCACGAACGATGCACTTACAAAAGTGGCTGTAACACTTCCGAGGTGAGATTCCCGAGCTAACAGCTGCGGTGGAAAGTGTTACATCTCCGCCGGCCCCCATGTGGTTAACCCTTTCAAAGCAACAATCATTCGCCAGCGTGGCTAAGTTACGATAACACGCGAAACAAGGGACACTACTGGCAGGTGTTTTTGTTTTTCACTTTGGAAAGACGAGAAAAACTCATTGCAGATCTTGAATAACAACCATTTTGCTGTCTTACACAAAACCTAGTGAGGGATATTGCTTCAGAATGATGCAGTTTACAAGAGCAGCTGTAACGTCTATGGGGTTAGTGTTATGTTCCAGAGCTAACAACAGCTGTTTCGGGCCCTGTCGTCGAAAAGGTTAAGTCAGAGTAAATTCTGGTTCATGCAGAGATGAAGTCAAGGTCAGGGTACCATGGTAAAACCCAAACTGAATGAGGTCACAAGCACCTGTCATGGAACAAAATAATTAATAAAGAAATGATAAGCAAATAAACGAATAAGTAAATAAATAAGTACCTAAATAAATAGTAAATAAATCAAATAATGAATAGATAAATGAAAAATAAACAAATGAAAGAATAAGTAAATGAATGGAAAAAAAACACACACACACACACACACACACACACACACACACACACACACACACACACACACAAGCTGCGATCATTTCATGTGAATACTGACATTCTTCGGGACATTTTATTCATGCTTCTTGGAATCTGTTTTAACTTTCTCATTTATGTGTTGGTATGGTGGGTTGACTGTGAAGAGTAGAAATGTGCTTGAGAAAGTGGTGTGAACGTGGGAGGAAAAATCGTTGGTGAGAGACAAAAAAGTCTGAGTGAGCTGTACAGGTGCCGTGTTGTTTGTAAAGCGAAGAAGATTGCGTGTGACCAGACCCACGTTCTTGCAAATCAGTATGACCTTCTTCAGTCAGGACGAAGATATCGATCGGTTAAATGCAGAAGTGTCAGATTTAAACAAAGTTTTATTCCCCTGTCCATTGATTTTATGAACCGAGGAGATGTTTAATTGAAATCCAAATTCCTTTATATGAATGTATGTCATATGTGAGAAAATGGGTAATGTGACTAAATTATTGTTTATTTGCTGTGAATGTGTGTGACTACACAATTAATTTCTCTGGTGATTGCATCTCTTACGAGATCCAAGGAAAGGTTGTTCTGCACAATTCTTAGCCGCTGACAATGCTGGGTTATTGAACAGCAGAGCTGACCACTCAGACTGTTCCGTATCTTTTGATCTCCCTTGCATCCTTAATGGATCCTCAAGCATAGGCTCAAAGATTGTCCCCTACATTTTATACTGTTTGCGTAATATTTTTTAGTTTTCAACAA
>JADBJO010003725.1:136905-156905 GCA_016801955.1 Conus betulinus
TCTCATTGATGCCAAGAGCACAGACACAATCAGCTGTGTCTCCCTGATGAGTCCGATCCAGCGGACAAAAGGCCTCGGAGCAGGCGATACATATAGATCTGCCTTGGAGCGGGATTGCAATAGTTTCCTCATGCAGTAGTGAAGGGTTTTCATAGTTATGATATATACATTTTCCCATTTGTTTCATCTTCAATTTTTTTTCTCAATTTTAAATCTTTGCCAAGTCATTACTATAATGATGGAAGAACTGATAACATGCACTTGTTTTCCCCCACTACTTAATTGTTCAGCATTATATTGTTTGGTCAATCAGTGGGTTATTGCATTCCTTAGGATATCCAAGTAAAGGTTGTTCTGCACAATTCTTAGCCACTGACAATGCTTGGGTTATTGAACAGCAGAGCTGACCACTCAGACTGTTCCATATCTTTTGATCTCCCTTGCATCCTTAAATGGATCCTCAAGCATAGGCCCAAAGATTGTCCCCTACATTTTATACTGTTTGCATAATGTTTTTAGTTTTCAGTAACTTTTTTCCTCTCCACACTTCGTTTTGTTTTATTCTACTACCTTTCGCTGGCTGCTTTGGGGGTGCTGTTGGATTCTTTTTCGAACCCTTGTCGGCCAGAACACCACAGAATTATCGACCGTGGTGTGTCTCTCATTGACGCCAAGAGCACAGACACAATCAGCTGTGTCTCCCTGATGGGTCCGATCAGCGGACGAAATGCCTCGAAGCAGGCGATACATATAGATCTGCCTTCGAGAGGGATTGCAATAGTTTCCTCATGCAGCTAGTGAAGGTTTTCATAGTTATGATATACATTTTCCCATTTGTTTCATCTTCAATTTTTTTTTCTCAATTTCAAATCTTTGCCAAGTCATTACTATAATGATGGAAGAATTGATAACATGCACTTGTTTTCCCCCACTACTTAATTGTTCAGCGTTATATAATTATTATATATATATATATATATGTGTGTGTGTGTGTGTGTGTGTGTGTGTGTGTTTGTTAGAACTTTGATTAAAATGTGATTTTTAAAACCTACAGCGCTGTTTCTTGCTGGTGCAGTCGTCAGCGTATGGGGGTCGGTGTTGTCAGTGTTTTTATACGAGTTCACTGTCTGCCATCACGTGCGGTCAGTGTTTTTCATGTGTTTTTTTTTTGATAGGAACTTCCATTTGTGTCTGCAATTGTTAACCATTTCTATCCTAGTGTTTAGGTTGCTAATTTTGGTTTGCATAGTATCATATATTTTTCTGTTAGGCATAAATTACATCTTTTTGAAATGTTATTATATGATGCAGCTCTTTTAAGATTTTCCAGGATATGTTGTAGTCTATTTTTTTTTTATCTTTGAGTTTCCCAAATATATTACTCAATTCTGTTTGATTTTTGTATCTTTCTTTGTTAAATGACTGTTTATGATTGCATATAGTTTTTAAATTGGTTTTCAGTGATACCTATATATGTTTCTTCAGCGTTCTCTGATTTTACAGTGGCTTGATATACAATATTGCTGTGGAGGCATTTATTGTTTAGAGGGCACTGTTCTTTCTTGGTACAATTGCAAGATTTCCTTTCTTCACCCTCGTTTGTCTCTGTACTGCTTTCGTTTTGTTGGTTGAATCAATGTTTTTGAGATTCGGCATAGACGAGTATGATAATTTGATGTTGTGCCTGTTAAATATCTTGAACAGCTTGTGCTCTTTTGGGAAAGAAGATGTCAGGATTTTAAAGAATTCTTTCCCTACGTTTGTTTTAACTCTTCCATCGTATGGGGGGTTGTACCATATGATTTCCTTTCCTGTTCTTCTTGTGTCTGCTCATATCATTTCCTGGGTCATAGTGTAATTTATAGTTGTAGCCACTTTGGTGTAACGCTTCTTGGTACTCAGCTGCAGTGTTATTAAATACTGTTTCATTACATGACAGATTAGATAATCCCTTGTTTATGCCTTTAGGTATTGTTTTGAGTATGGAAGGTGGGTGATTACTTTTGATGTTTACATAAACAGGTGTGTCATTTGGTTTTTTGTATGGTTTAAATGTATGTTGGTTGAGGTCTAACGTGATGTCTAAATAATTCACTATCTTTTTGTTTGCTTCTGTGGTGATTTTTAAATTTTAAACGTGGAAGATTTTGCACGATTCTTTTTTCTTATTTTCAATGTTTCTAGGGCTATCGCTCAGTGCAGCGAGGCCATCATCTCTGTACAGTCCAATTTGTTTTCCAAGTGTTTTTTTTTTTTTAATGTTAGATCGCATGAATAGTCCGACAAGTTCGTAGGTTTCGGCACCATCATACGATCCCATAGTAACATCAAAAGTTGAACTTTTCCTGGTGTTCTTGGTCCAAGTCTCGTTTTTGCTGTGGAGTAAAGTTTTCTTTGTATGGAAAATGATTTTCATTTCTAACCCTGATATTTCAGTGTATTTGTTGGCAAATTTTATAGCTTTGGTGAGCAGCTCTTCATCTATAGATGGATAAAAATCTACTACATAAAATGTTATAAAGACTGTGTTTTCTTGCTTGTTGAGTTTTTTTTAAACCATTGTATAAATATATATATATATGTCTATTTGTATGCATATCTATGTTAATGTTTGTTTGTTTGTTTGTTTTGTTTTTTTTTTTTTCTTTTTTTTTTTTTTTTTTTTTTGGGGGGGGGGGGGGGGGGGGGGGGGGGGGGGGTGTCAAATCTCCGCCAAGTCATTACTATAATGATGGAAGAATTGTTAGCCTGCACTTGTTTCCCCCCCCCCCCCCCCCCCCCCCCCACTACTTAATTGTTCATATATATATATATATATATATATATATATATATATATATATATATATATATATATAAGTACAGATAAATACACATAGTTTTGAAGGTGCAAGAAATCACATCATTGTGGTGGTTGTATTTTTGACGACTTTAAATGATGACCGTGAATCGGAAAGGGAAATAATCAGTGTTCGATCACGCGATCGCATGAGAGAAAGTCATAAAGGGACAAAATGTGACAGATGTATGACGATGCTAAATATGATGATGTACATTATTCCATCTTGGTCTCGGACACTTGGTAGGACTGTGCTCTACGAATCATATCAGAATGTATTTCTGTGGTGTTGATAAGACGACTTCAGCTACCTTTCTATACGCGTCCATCATGTGGATGAAAAATGAACCATGCGGGTCCACTCTTCCCACACGCACCCATAGCATATTCACCATTCGTAGCAGGTGCAGACTGTGGCTGGAGAATCCCAGAAATAGGAGTGAGACTCGAACCTACGACCTCTCAGCTCGCTTTCCGCGACGCTTACCACGGGGCCACTACAGCTACCGCGTATACTTTTTTTTTTTTTTTGTTAACAAATCTATTTTACGCACTGCTGTTCTAAAATGACTCACACTGGGGCGAGGTCATACCATGACAGTTTCGTTCACCATCTTGGCGGCGAGTCCTTAATTCAACGCCTTACCCAGGTCACCAGCAGGACCATCGCTCATATATCTTTCCCAGCGCTGGACTAGAGGGTTTTTACATGACATCGAAATCGTATTACATTAACATAATTACATCCGTGCATGAAGAATTGAGGGCTGTAGCTCTGTCATATTTGCCGCCAGTAAAGCAGTTCTTATTGCGGCGGTGATCCGTATGCGAATGACTTATTTCCCTTTGGTCAAGGTCTGCTGGATCTCCGTGTGTCACGTTGACGTTCACGTGACGATGTATTGTTGCGTTTGGAAAGAACCAGCTGCGTAAAAAAAAATATTGGTCTCTTTTCGGGGGGGGGGGGGGGGGGGGGGGGGGGGGGGGCTGCTTAAGTCCGCTTTGGACAGGCAGTCCACTCCCCTTCTTCTCTTCTTATTGTCCTTCTTTGTTCTCTCTCTCTCTCTCTCTCTCTCTCTCTCTCTCTCTCTCTCTCTCTCATATTTCAGAGTTGATGAAGATTGTGATAAAGATTTACACAATATAACACATGGTCATGATAGGCCGTTTGACATCAAACTACAACATTAAACAACTTTAAACTGAGTCAGCCGTTAAGACAGAAAACAGATATGATTTGGACCACAGTCAAGTTTCTAAAGCTTCTTCACGGTGCAATGATTCATAAACAGTTAATTCAGACAATTTATGGATACAAACACTGGAGTGTCTGAGGGAATTAAAGCTGAAAATTGACAGTTTCACCAGTGTTTCCAAGGAGGAAGCGAAGGAGAACCGCGAGTTCAACTGTCGACAACGGAAATCTTGGCGTCTCGTCATGACTGTATTATATACCGTGCTCATGCGATTCACAATAAAATTTAAAAAATATATATAACAATAGACAGAACAATCATTACCAATGTTTGATGTGTTGTGATTCTTCTCGGATTCCAAATCGCGAATTTCGGATGAATCGACGGAACAATATTTGGTCTTTTTTTCGTTTAAACACAATCCCCACTCCATTACCTTCATTTTGTGATTTGGCTAAGCAAACTCAACCACAGTAAACCATTTTCAAACACTGTTTTAACATGCATAGTGTCCAGTATTTAGGGTACAATGCATTTCAAATATTGTATTGACTGGCCAGGTGTCCGGATATTTTGAGTACAATGAATTCCAAACACTGTTCTGAGCGTCCTCTCTTTTGGCCAAGCGTCCTCTCTTTTGGGTACTATGAGAGTGTGGAGACAAACCTGAAGGAAGAGATGGAGAGCAAGCATCATGCCTCACAAGCATTCGCTGACTTTGTCGGGCAGATTTCCCCTTGAGGGGGGGGTGGGGGGGGGGGGGCTCAACGAAATGTTTGTAAGCTCTACACGCACACAGTCGTGACTTTTTTTGAAAAGTACTTGTGATCTACAGCATGTTTTTGAAAGTACTTGGGCATGCTGGGGTATTAATCAAAATGCTAGCATGCTTTCTGGATGACTGGATCTTAAAACAGTGAAAAAAAAAAAAAACAAACAGAGCAGTTTTAGGTTCCAAATAATTAACGCCAGATTGTGTTTTCCCGTCACTGCACTGTTGAATAAATTCCAGTGCATCTGCAGTCTTCAGATCATGCCACTGACGTCAGAGCTAAAATTTACGTAGGGCTCCGTAATCTCTATGTCGTCATATAGAGCATGCGTTCGAAATCCACAATTCAAATTCCGTTACATCAGAAACATACAGGTTTACGCTTGGTTAAACTGTCTTCTTTTTTTTTTTTTTTTTTTTTTTTTTTAAAGCCAGACAACTCTAGCACTTACATGATAATAGACATGAACACTTCGCAGCAGACACTATGAAAACCTTGTTAAAAGGTATTCTATCTGATGCTTTTGTTTAATTTCTGGAAAAACAGATATTTTCTATCTAGAATTTCACAGGAAGAAGGATTTAAAGCAATGCTTCTGTGTTTTAGAAAATTTGTCGCGCGCGTGTGTGTGTGTGTGTGTGTGTGTGTGTGTGTGTGTGTTTATAACGTCTGTTTGGGGGATAGACTACTAAGGGTTAACAAACTTAATGTGGTTGTTAGAGATCGGCCAAGTCATGAATAACAGACGGAAAAAAATCCATGTTCTTTCGCTTGATCTAGTTGATGTTGATTGGTAGTACAAAGGGCTTATAAATAAATGAATGAATTTAGAATAACGGAACCCGGAATCACGACAGCCATGATTTGGGAATCATTCCTATATATTTACAAAGCATTAAACTGACAAAGGTGTCAACACAAATTTTCTCTGGTTAGTTGACAACCCTTAAGTGTAACAATGACATCTGAGGCTCAACGCACCGTGAGTTTTGGAAATGGAGAGAACCACCAAGGGAAGACGTGAAGAGATTTCCTAGTGTTCTGACATAAGCACAAACTGCTTTTCACAACTTTGCCGAAGTTCTCGCTGTCAAACAAACAGGCATGCAGTTTGTTACGTGGTGTGTGGTGCGTGTGTGTTGCTCTGACTCTCAGCTGAAGAAGAAAGATGCCTGTACGTCTTTTTCCCTACACACACATGAACATAGACAGCCAGGCAACAAGTTAAGTTTCCTCCTTTCTTTTTTGCTGCCTGGACCATCAAAACAAGTACATAATACAAAATAAACAAGCACAGACTATCAATAAACCCTCGCCACTGTCATCGAGGGCGCGCATTGACACTTGGTATTACATTAACACATCAAACATTTTTTTTTCTTGCGCAGGCCAAGCTGGCACCCACAGCAGCGTCACCACAAACAGTTCCTGCAGTTGGCCGCGTCTGGCCAGAATCACACAGTCTTCATACAGATCAGAAGTCACTCATGGAAGCAGTTCGTGGAGTCCTTCCAGGGACTCCCACACAACAAGAGAACATACGTCGACTCGACGGATAACGAAGCCGCTCACGGAGGTAGTTCGTGGATACCTTCCAGGGACTCCCAAACAACAGAAGAACACACGTCGTCTACTGACTACTGGGTCAGCCTCGCCTCCCCCCCCCCCCCCCCCCCCCTCCCCACACACACACACACACACACACACACACACACCCACGGAGCAGAGAGAGTGGCTGGGCACTGGCTGCACCTCATACCCGGTTGGCAGTCAGTTGCAGGTCGGACACGGGGGCTTCACCGACACCTGGGGAACTGGTATCTACCTTGATTATCTAGCCTACTTCCAACGTATTTATCGTTCTTGTTTGTAACTAACAGTCACTCTTCACATGCTACATTTCTCAGGTTTTTTTTTTTTTTTTTTTTTTTTTTTTTTTTTTTTGGGGGGGGGGGGTGGTGGGGGGGGGGGGGGGGGGGATACCCATACTTAAAAAAAAATCTACTTGGTTTCAATACAGTAGGTGCATTACATTAGAAAAAATTCCTTGATTAACACCATGATTGTTCACATTAAAAGGAAAGGATTTCCACGTGGAACCCTTTTTCAAAGTACCAGGAAAACAATTATTACATATAAAGGGACGATTCCCTTTTGTCCCATTTTATCAAGAAAAGAATGTTCATCATTATCACTGGACGTATCCCCAAGAGAAATCAGGATACTTTTTTCAATAATTTATGCACAATGATTTCCATTGCTCATTTCCAGAGCTCACCAACACTTGCATCATTATAATACTTTAGGAAAAAGATAAACAACCGTTTTTTTTTTCAATAATACATTGATTTTCACTAGATTACCTTTTCTCGAACACATGCAAGTATACATGTTATATTCTTTCTTTCATCTACTCACTCCATTCTTCTCATCCACCTCTCGACTCACACATTCACTAACTACAACTTCCTGCTGTCACCCAATGTCACGTCAAATCATAAGGTATACCAAGGGAACAATTAAATATTTTAGGCCTTTGCTAGAGCTGGAAAGTTCCCAACCACCTGTAGGAGAAAAAAAAAAAAACTTTCATTAGTAGAAACCCTAATTTCGATTTATCGATTGGAACATACCTGTCTGCCAGCGAGGACCGTGAGGATCGATCTTCAGTCTTCCTTCGGCTCGTCTGGACGTGTTGCTCGGCCGGTAGCTCTTCGAAGACTGAAGGGAAATCCTCGCTCACCCGACTAATACAAAACACAGGTGGGTAGTTGTCAGGTGTCCCCAAAATTTGGGACAAAATATGGTCTGCCACACAGTCATAGAGCCGGACTGCCTTCGAATAAAAATTCAAGACAATTTGTTCTCGTCCAGAACTGGCACAGATCTAGATCTTTCACGTAAATCGATGCCAAATACCATCCGTTCCGAATTCATGCGTGTTTGCAGTGTCCATTTTGAATGATGATACTTGATGGCGTAATGTTGTTCAAGATCTGTAAACTTACAATCGTTGTACTTGTACCTCCTTCTTCGACCTATCAAACGTAAGAGATATAGACGGCGCGTTTTACATTTTAAATCAACGTCGTTCCCAGAAAGCTTTTTAACTTCTTTATCAATTCTCTGCTCTTCAGTTTTACTGATCGTTGATCACGGTGAGTACCAGAACGACATCTCATTGACCTGACAGCAAAACTTCAGCCTCATCTATATAACCATGTTTTATATTTCAGGGTCTGATATTAGCGTTTTCCATTTTTCCTTTCAAATGATACTTTCTACCTACTCGCAAGCACGACACCCTAGCTAGTATTTCATGCAGTAAGAGATGCTAAACTGTCACCGGTTGTCCCCGTCGTAGCAACAGTCCTCTGTACTTCTACTCTCTACAAAGAAATAATTTTCGGGCCTTGGCTGAATCTTCTGGGGCTCCCGGGACGACTTCTGCCTAAGAAAAGAAGAACTGGTCGTTTTCTTGTCAAGGTTTGTCGCTTTTGTGCTGGAAGTCTAACTGTCGCTAGTGGCCACAAGAATCGCCTGGGTCTTTACAAGTTTATCAAGCTCTTTGACACCTTTCAGCGAAGTTATCAGACTGTCCTAAATTATCGGCTGGCAATGGGCTCTTTATGTCACTGCACAGCCCAGACAGGCATCTAGGTAGATAGCAGCGAATCGTCAGTATGTACGAGAAACGACTGAAGCGCGCCAACTGGCAGCTCTTCAGTCGGCACTACCCAGGTAGGCAGCCTGTTGTGTAAACGATTGTGGATTGTAAAGAGCTTAGAGCTTGGTCTCTAGCCGAGGATATGCACTATATAAGAATTCATAATAGTAATAACAAATGTGCTAATAGCTTACTGCTAAAGCTTATAGGCTTTATATTGGCGTAGCGCAGCCGACCACTTAAGGTCTTTTTATGACTGCCGCACACCCTGGAAAAAGCCCCTTTCTGAAAAATTAACGGTCACTTCCTAAAAAAGATGCCATTCAGAAAAAAGCCGACAAAAAGAAAAAAAAACACTGACATTCATGCTGAAACAATTGTCATTGTAAATTGGGATAAGACGGGATCATAATGTGGGCGCTTGCTTCTCCACTTAATTTCCCGGTTAAAAAAAAATAAAGCAAAACAAAGCAAAACGCTTGAAAGTCACTGCTAAATATATACATGTCAGCCCAACTATCAAAAAAGCCATAAGGGCAAGTGGACCTTGCAGCATGGATATCTAGTTTCCCGTCTGAGTACAATTTGCATCTTCATTTCCTGGTCATGGGGGTCGTGTGTGATGACGAAAACTAAAGGGCATATGATGAATTATGACCAAAGAAAAATGTGTAAAAGGTTTCCAGGTGAAAAGCCAGTGACATATCCACAAAGGCAGAAAAAAAAAACCGTTGCACAACAGCAATGAAAGAAAAAAAAGGGGGGGGGGGGGGGGGGGGGGGGGAGCAAAATAAAAAAAAAGAATCACAGAAAAGGGGAAGCTGCGGGTACGGAACTTCCGCAAGGCGTGCGAACTATTTGCACTTAGTAAAGGGATAAATCCAGAGGTATTAGCTAAGAGGAGTACTGTCGCACTTCCTCAAGGCGTGCGAACTATTTTGCACTTAGTAAAGGGATAAACCCAGACGTGTATCAACCAAGAGAAATACGGTCGTAATCCGCGAATCAACCAGCCAGAAGCAATCCTGCACCACCCTTGAAGCATACGCTGTTTTGACGACATAAGGTGCTGGTACGCACAGGGCATTTCATTAACACGCTAAGGGACGTAAGTGGTCTCTGACACATGTCACTGTGTGATGGTCACTGACGTCACACGACGGAACCTCCATGGAAGTGTTCCCGTATTTCGGGACTGCAGGGTAGACAGGATCCCTGAGGCAACCGGTTTGCCACTATGTCCCTATGTCCCGGCGATGGCACATCTCTGGCGTTGGGTTGCCAAAGTTCCTTCCTCTTTCTACAGGTGATTTACAAAGGTTCTTTGTGCCTCAAACGTTGATGAATACATGAGCAAACACAGATGTTGTCCTGACTGTGTGCCTTCTCATCAGGTTTCCTAGCTTGTGGGGAAAACTGTTTGTTGGTCTCTTGTATAACAATGGCACAACCAGTATTAGGTAGGTTCTCAGCGTTGAGCTAATGCGTAGGACAGACATCTGCAAAGTCGTAGCCACAAGACCCTCTTCGTAAATTCTTTCGTCTTGGTCATTAATTCAGCTATCCATTAGCATTTAATCATGAGCAGCATGGTCTCAAAGCTTAGCGGATGTGGTGTAGCGCATATGGGCAGGTCCGCACGCACTGACACCCTTGATGAAACTGGTCTCTTGTACTCGCCAGTTCTGTTGTTCTGCTTCTCGTCAATCAGATTTGTATTAAAACTTTTACTGATCAAGTCAGCCATTGAGCAAGATACAGGCAGACTGGTTTGTTGTCATCAACTCCTCTATACATTTTTAAAGGTTTCTTGCATTATTGTAACAGAGGTTTATGTGACAATGATTAGGTATTTGTGACAATGATTAGGTATTTGTAAAATGCGCTAATGTGGGCCAAAAAGGAATGCATAATGTGTGTATATCTGTTTTCAGAAGAACCCGAATTGTCAAACATAGAAACGGACCTTTGAGCTCTGCTTCTTCAAACATATTTTGTCCCTTTCAATCTCTTGGCCATAAACGAATGCATAATGTGTGCGCATGTTTTCTTCAGAAGACGAATTGTCAAATATAATAAACGGGCCTTTAAGCTCTGTTTCGTGAAACAGATTTTGCCCATTTCAGCCTCGTGTACATTAGCAGTGAAACAACAATGAAATAAAATCCTTGTTGTCGAGTTCTTGTAATTAATTCTATTCTATATATATATAAAAAGCAATCATTTTTGTGTTCACTCAGATCCTACATCGGCCCATTTGACCCCCAAAGTAGATATTTAATACTTTAGGTATCTATGTGGCACTATTTTCAGATTGAGCAATATTATGAGTTCCAGATTGAACAATATTTCACATAACAGTGCGCTGCGCCACCTCACAGAAGATGTGCACCTGCATTCGTTAAGTCTGGAAAGAAGGCACCCTGGGAGTGTCTGAACGTGACACTACGACTTTGATAGTGGTCCAAGGAGCTCAAGCAGTGAAAATGGAACGCGATGTGCTGTGGCTCAGTCTGACAAGTCCGCATGGACAAGTTCTACACAAGATGTGTTTCCATGGTTCCTCCATGAAATCCACTCCAAAGGAATACAGTGCAGACTGAGTCAGTCTGGAACTTGGAATAGCAATGAGCAGTGCAATTTCTCCAGCACTGTTTGTGTTGGCAAGTTGAGCCATACGGGCTCTGCGGACCTTAGGAATGGATACTAAAAGCCCCCCTTTAAGGTCCTCATTTCTGACGCAACAGGCCTTTCCGCCAAGATGATGAAACATTATGAAATTGTACATTATACGAGTACAAGTATGATTATAGTACCCTAAAACTGTTGCACCGCCTAAACCAGCCCCTTTGGATACAATACAGAACCTTATATATGTGTATGTATATGTATATGTGTGTATATGTATATATATATGTATATGTATGTATATGTATATGTACGTGTATATATATATATATATATATATATATATATGTGCATGTGTGTAGGTATACATGTATATGCATAAAGAAAAAAAGGACAAGTATGTAAAACTTCATAATGTACTAAGCTTGCCTCATGTGCTCTCTCTCTCTCTCTCTCTCTCTCTCTCTCTCTCTCTCTCTCTCTCTCTCTCTCTCCTCTCTCTCCCACGTGGAGAGGCTGTAACCGTGCCTTAAAAATGTAGAATAGTATTGTAACTGTGTTTAAGATGTTGATTTCATCTTTTTCTATCGTTTGTTTGGATCTGTTCTCTTTTTTTATTTCATATTCTAATGTGTTGTACTGTGTGGACTTCTTTGAATTTAAAAAAAATGATGAAACAAACAAAATACTGATGCAGTTGAAAAAAAAATTAGTTGTGTCATCAACAACCAGTTTCAAGCCAAAGAAAGATGAACCCTATCTCCACGGAAATAAGAAATAGCTGAAATAGTAACGTTTCACTCTCGTCAACCAGACCACTCTGACAGTGATAGATGAACCAGTCAAGAGCCATGGAGGGTGGTATTATGGTTTCTTGAACAAGGGGTAAAGGAAACCGAGCGAGCTGCAGAAGAAGCCCGCAGATAACACATCAGTGTGGCATCCATGACAAGTACAAGGTCTGGTACCTGCAGTTCATGGTCATCCCGAAGTTCTGGATAGAATACCAACTTTAGCGCAACGGAGGCCAAATACAATAAATTCTTCAGGAAATGGCTTTGTGTCTCACCTGAGGTCACGGCATTTCGCTCGACTGCTGTCAAGAAAAGGTGAAGATGGCCCTGAGACCCATTCTCGAGGGGAACTAAGTGTGTAAATCAAGGTGGCTTTTGACTGGAGAAACCCGGAAGACACGGTTATGAGATCAGTCCAGCCGCAAGCTAAAGACTGGTTGGAAACTGAAAGTTCAGGAAGCAGTACGGCAAAGGAAAAGCTCAAGATCAAGGAAATAGTAAGACACACACACACACACACACACACACACACACACACACACACACACACACACAAACCAGCAGACAGGGCATGGAGTCAACAGAAATGAACTGGCGATAAAAAGTAAAATGGCAAGCAAAAAGAGGGGGGGGTGGTGATACAGGAGTTGAAAAGAAAGAAGATGATGCCAACAGAAACTAGAAGGCAGTCCATTAAGGCCACCAGGGGCAGCGAGCTACGTGGGAGAAAGCGCTCCAAAGAAGCCCCAGCTCAATGAAGGAAGGCGAATGACTTCATTCTCAGATCTGGACATGACCTCCTGCTCTCGAAACCAAACCTGGAGAAACGGCGTGAACCAGATGACCTCCCTTGTCCGCACTGTCAGGGCAAATAAACAGAACGAACATGAGCGAGAGTTGCATGCAGCAGCGCTTACCCAGTGAAAGCACAGAAGGAGACACGGCCAATGGTTTAATACGGTGTTTTGTTGGTTGGTTTACTCGTTTGTTAAGGGACGGAACTGAATCGTTTCGGGCCGCCCTTGCTTGTTGAACCTGTCATTAACAAAGTCATAACATTTCAGCTGGATTGGATGGATAATCATTGAAATCTGAAACATCGAGTAAAGGTATGGGTTACAATCGCATTCACGGTGTTTGTGGAAGGGTTACAAAGACCGCTACTGTGGTTAGTACTATTAGAGGAAGCGGTACACCGCCATATGTTCACGACGACATTCCACAGGGCAGGACGCTACAGCTTATGGAATAGAACTGTTATGACATTAACAGCTTACAAGCGGGATTTACTGGAGAGTGCATCTGATTGGGAGTGCATAACAGACTTTTCAGAAGGTGGTAAACCATCCAGAAATCAACAGAGAAAGTAGTATGAATCTGTGTATTGTACTCCAGTCACGTTCATCAAAACGAATCATTTTGATTGACCTCACTGTGCTATATGAAAGCCAAATGAAACGAGCACACATCTACAAGATAAGAAAGTATGTCAGTGTAGCTAATACTTTGAGGGGATCTAGTTTCTGACCCGTAGTCATCGCCACAAACTTTGGAGCAAAAGAAGGAAAGGGGGGGGGGGGGGGGGGGGGGGGAGGAAGGTTGTATGCTGTTAAGCATATAATCTTATGGAATAGTTCTGGATTTGGGGGGGTAACAAAAATATCAGACCCCTCAAGGCAATGACAGTGACAGCTATGAAAAGTTCCAGCTGGCATTGGTCATAAGGATCAAATTTCCTAATTTTGAGTTGGAGTCCGACAGCGGTATGGGTAAAACATCCGTCAAAAAAAAAAAAAGGCAGGTTCGAATCCCAGCAGCGCCAGGGAGAAAAACGGACAGCAGAAAGGTATCTAGTTATCATGACTCAGAGGACGAGGAGCTCAGGAGAGCGGTTTTCTCTCTGAAGACCGTCTGCTGTCAAGCTCTCCTTAGAGTGTTCCTACTGCCACGACAATGTCCCTATGTTTATATCATTGTATTTCAAACACTCATTTAAGCACTCAAACAATGTACTAATGTGTTCATACAGGTCTCCCCCCCCCCCCCCCCCCCCCCCCCCCCCCCCCCCCCCCCCCCCCCCTTCCATTTTTCCACAAAATAATTTTGTTGCTTGTCTTTTTACAATGCTGCCTCGATCCGACTTTCTTACCATATCTGTTCCAATAAAAAATAAAAGTGTTTTTATTTTTTTTCTTCATCTGTGAACATAGAATTAAGAATAGATAAAGAACGAATGTTATCATTTTTAAGAAATTTCAGTATTTCAATAAAATCTAAAATTTCCTCAAATCCCGTATTGAACGAAAAAAAAAACTTTTAAAGGAGAGATATTATCAACCATAGTACAATCATTGAAATACTCAATCCATATTTCTCACTTCGTGATAACGTTGCTTGCAAGAACAAGATGCTTACGCTGTGTTCAAGGAAGTAATTATTCTGCGGGGGAAAAAAGTAAAAAAACAAGAATCCCTCCACACACACACACACACACACACACACACACACACACACTACCCCCGTTCCAGCTCACGCGCAGGGCTCATTAACAAGCTTTCATGACAAATCACAAGACAGCCTGCCTCTCTGTGAGAACACGTAGCTTCTATAGCTATCATACATCACAACTGGGGTTTTTTTTTTTTTTTTTTCTTCTTTAGATTGTTGTAGGTTTTCTTTTTTCGTTTTTTTTTTTTCCCTTTTTCCCCCTTTTTCTTTTTTTTTTTTTTTTTTTTTGTTGTTGGTTTTTTTTTGTTGTTGTTTTTTTGTTTTTTCTTTTTTGAGGGGGCCTTTAATAAATTGTTGATTTTGAATCAGCTCTGCAAAGCATTTTCCTACACGATGTCCTGGTTCCGTTTGTCGACAGCGGAACAATAGAAGGCTTGATAAGCTCAACAATTTTGTTGGACGTTTCCGGATCCTTTGTGTATTCTTTAAGACATGAAGTCTGTCAAATCACAATGTTCACTAATGTTTCCTTCACCATCCCTCTCATGTCTCTCTCTCTCTCTCTCTCTCTCTCTCTCTCTCTCTCTCTCTCTCTCTCTCTCTCTCAATCTTGCCATGAAAGTGTTGGCTCGTGCGCTTTCAAGGAAATGAAACAAACGCGTTTTCCATCATTTATTTGTTTCATTCAACGCACTATCTTAGTTGTCAATGTGGTGATCACTTTTCTCCATGTCACCAATTTTTATACAATACGGTTTTTTTTTTTTTTTGGACAACAGCCGCTTCTCTGAGACTGGTTTTTGAAACACTGTCCCCGAACTGATGACCTACGATAACCAAAAGGTTGGTCTGCTTGCTGCATGAACAGATGACAGAAATGAAATAGCCTTGTTGTCTGTTCAGTATATCGCAAGCATGTTCTCTCTCTGCTACGTCTTGCATCATCTCTCTTTGTCTTCTCTGGAAGTATTTCACACCATTCAGTTGTTTAGGAAACCCTTTCGTGAGCAATCATTATAGCATCACATGCTCTGGTGCCGAGTCTGATCAAGTCTCAAACAAGCTGAAGGTTAGTGTAAAACGTACATGTAAAAAATCTGAGCGTTCTAAAACGTTCCTTCCCAACATTCAATGCAAGGCCTAATCTATCAGAAATTTGCTGGTTTTTTTCCCCCAGGTCTACATCGCAATTATCAGTGTAAACTGTTGAATGGTCAGCTCAAACCCGAAAATTTTATCTCTCGAACGTATACCTTTATTTCTCATGATGCACTAGTCAGCACCTTGAAAAGGTTGAAGTGATTATTGACATGTATAGCTTACTAACTCCTATGAGAGAAACTGTCGTTTTTAAGTTCACCATCAGTCTTCAAGACGAATGTTACAATTTCTTAAAAACCCATCACAGCTTCAAACAAATCTTCAACATACAATTTAGCAAGAACCACGGATTTTCTAGACCAATACTTTTAAGTATTTCAGGTGTGAACAATACTAGTTTGCATATATATAAACAAAAACAAAACAAAACAAAACAACAAAACGAAAACGAAAAACATTAAAGTCATACTGCTCTCCAGGCAAAGTACCAGGAAGACAGCAACAAACATCTTCTCTGGACCCTCATCGTTAGCTTAGTCATTTGTGTAAGAGCACACACACACACACACATGCACGCACACACGCATACACTGACAGTGACCCGCACGCTCACACATTTACATACAAGTGAAACACCTAGACTGCACACATTGTATGAAAAATACTAATGTCCATTGACATACACGATTAAAACCAGCATCACAATGATAAGCTCATCCAAATGCTACGGTTTCTGAGTTTGCACATCGAGTTCTAGCACAAACCAATTCCATAGAAGCCCCTGAAGCAAGCAGACACTGCGTAAATTACATTTACACTGTCTGCTGGTCATAGATCATTGGCATAGATCATCGGTATGTTGCAAGCGTAATGCAACAGATAATTAGCGTAGATCAGTGTTTGTCGGTTTCCAACAACATCAAAGTATTCTCCTCTAGCCTAGATCCAAAGGTATAGATAAGCGATATCAAAAAATCGTCGTCTGGTATGATGGTAAGCAGCGTCCAAATACCACGCCTGCCGACCGTGTCGTTGTCAGTCAGCGCCCTCTGGCTCCTTAGTCTCTTCACCAGAGCTGTCATGAAATGTTTCGTTACCGTCAAGGGCTCGTCGGCTCTCGCGTTGGGATAGGCTAAATGTTCCTGACACTGGCCAGAACGCAGGCAGTCAAAATCCAAGACGGCAACGAAATAGAATGTGAATGTAGTTTGTAGCTAGGCTGGTCTGTAATTTTTCTTCCCTTGCAAGACACCTTGATGGAAATTCAAGGCAAAGAATGGCAGGGAGTTGATCATGATTAATCACCAAGGCAAATACCAGAGAAAGAGTCATTTTCAATCTCTCCATCCTAATTTAAAAAAAAAAACAAAATTAAATAACTCCGCCAGTTGACATGGAAAAACAAATGACAAGACAAAACACTTTGTCCATGTCAACCGGCGAAGTTATTTCAATTCCTTTTAAAGCTTGTTTGAATTTCTGCCTTCAGTCTCCCTCACTTTGACACTAACTGTCTGTCCTAGTTGGTGCTAGATTTTGATGTTTCGTTTGTTTGTTTGTGTGTTCTATCATCTGCCTCTCGTTACTTTATGTATTGATCTGGCTTTCCCAAACTCATGTGCCTAGAGAGCCACAAAGTCACAATTAAGTCTCCGTGCTATTTGATCCAGTCTTTCCGTTCGCACACCCAGGGGCCAGGAGCGCGCCGAGTGCCTTGAAGATTTACGGGAGTTATTTTTGGAGAAAATTGCACTCGGCTTTCTAACCGAATGCAGCACACTCATAAAGCGTTGTATGACCAGCTCGGCTCTTCTATGCTCCTGAGTGTCAGAGGGGCCCCTGCTCTGCTCTGTCTCGCTGCTGCCATACTGAGAGCTGATGTGTCTTTATTGAGATTTGTAATGCACCTCAGTCACAAAGTCTAAAGCTCTGATGGAAATACAACCTAATGGAGAACAAAATCACTATAGGCCACGAATACAGAATCACAGCATTTTGATAGTCCGACGACTTTGGCCATGAAGAAATTACTGCATCTCATTTTCTTGGTGTTGTTCTATCTTCAACGCGCTACTTCACTATTACTCTAGTCTTCACTGACCTGTGATCAAGACTTGTCGGGTAGGCCACCCCTCATACGTCTGGCTGTGAAGGATGTTAAACACCCGACAAGACTTGATCACGGGTCAGTGAAGACTAGAGTAATAGTGAAGTAGCGCGTTGAAGATAGAACAAAACCAAGAAAATGAGATGCAGAATTATAGGTGCTGCTGAAAGTTCAGTACCTCATCGGGAAATCGAAACCAACGTTAGAAGTATATTGTTTGACTTACATTACAGAAACTTAAAATGATCCATTTCATATGGGAAGAGTTGCGCGTATTCACCATCTTATCATTTTATGTACAATGCCAGCAGGTTTTCTCATTTAAAGTCTCCTCTATCCAACTTTACTGAAAATGGGGATCCAAGAAATACTCGCCATGCACTCTAATCTTTTTACTCAAAGACAGACTAGTGCATTCGCTTCATATACACTACCATACCATCTATATAACACAACATGTGTCCGCTTTCCCTCTAGCGGGTTTGGCTGTCCTTTTTTCCAACAGCCCCCCTCATATTGACTCCAGATTAAACGCTCTTGCAAAACTCAAAGTACTCACACATTACTTCGCCTGGCAAAAGCATCAGGTCAGTATTACATTCAGAATGCCCAGCATCGTTTCGTCAAAATGGCGTACTGTTGCTTAAATACTTGCTCTGAATGCTGTCATTTATAAGTGTATGAGAAATAAAAAAGCAGAGAAGGTGTATGTTGTTTTTTACAGATGTTAGAAACGATTTTGATATTGTTCAACGTGTCAAAATCACTAAGGAGTTAAAAAAAAATGTGGAAGATGTGAAATACAAAATGCTAGTTTCTTTATAAGCAGTCTTGATGTCCATGATATCGTATATCTGGTCGAATTATGAGTTTTACAAACTCCTACCAGACTATTTGCTCTTCGCAGATGACGTAACGTTGTCACCAGTCCTGGCCACTAGCTTTCAGAACTGTGTTAGCATGTGAACTATTCTTCAGCATTCATTAAACCACCAGCTACAATGGGGACCCTGCCAGGTATCCATGGTACGGCAGCGGGGGCTACCAATTCACCGAGAACACTGAAATTACAAATTTTGCATGAAGCAACGTTTTTTTTTTGCTGGAGATCTTCCAAAACAGCGGACAGTTTTCTTGGCCTGTGTGACACAGAAAATAGGCCTAGCAATGTGAAACGATACCCCTGGTTCAAATCAGGGACTACCGTGCACTGTACAACAGTGGAATGTTCGAACAGTATACGGAAAACGTTGGTAGAAGTTCTGCTGATCACCTACCATACCAAACGCTCCTCTCACGCTTTACTTTTCCTGTGACAACGTGACAATATTGCTGGCGGTGAAGTCCACTTTCTACTGGAAACTCACATATTCGTGTTTTGCATGCTCAAGGTTCTTGTTTCAGTCGCTACAAATGGCAATCTAAATGATTCCCTGTGAAAAGCTATCGAGAGAATGGATCATCGAATTAGCAATGGTTGGGTTTCGAAAATAAGAGAACGTTTGCATACGACTTGACTAAATGTACGAAATACAACAATAGACATGGATGTATTCACATACAGGCTTTTTGACATGTTCATCGAAAACAAAAATGGGCTGATGCTTGCAGGGACCATGACAGATTTGAAAATCATTGGAACGTTTCAGACAATTTTTAAACCAACACAGTGTGTTTTGGACATCATGTATGTTGGCTTTCGCTGCAGTTTCACAGGTAGATTCAATGTCCTTCCATTCAGTTTTATAGCACACGGTTATCGCACGTAAGAACAGCGTACTGCTTACCTATGTCGCAGAGATCAAGTTGGGAATTGACAGCATTGTTTTTTATATGTATGAATATTAAGCATGAAAATTTCCCGAACGATGGGGTAACATTTTCATGGGAGCGTGTCATTGGTCCCAAGGTCCATTGGTCCCAAGGTTCGTTGGTCACAAGGTCCGTTGGTCCCAAGGTCCGTTATATATTTCACAGATTTATATGGACCTTGGGACCAACGGACCTTGGGACCAACGGACCTTGGGACCAACGGACCTTGGGACCAATGGACCTTGGGACCAGTGACCTTGGGACCAATGGCATGACCACATTTTCATGATAAGTTACAAACATAACTCGTTGACAACATTTGCCCAGATTGGTGTTTCACACAAATGACAGAAGGAAGAATGTCAATAATTTTACTTTGACGAGTTACATTACTCAGAAAGCAATTCTGTTAAGTACGCACGTCTGTTAGTGTGCTCAGCCAGTGTAAAACACTCTGCTGTATTGGTGTTTGCTCATCCAAATTGTGTTACACTACAACAAGAGGAATGCTTGTTTTGCATATTCATGTATCTATCCTTCTGAGTGCCCCCCGCCTCCTCCATCATTAACCCTTTTCAACTTTACCACCATTTCCTATCTTTCCTTCCCAATTCTTCTCCACGTGTCCCTTGTATT
>JADBJO010003725.1:161905-164405 GCA_016801955.1 Conus betulinus
ACTTGATTTGCTGCTCGAAGAGGACCCGTAAACTGGATTGGTTTGCCCTTCACGACGTCCATTTCTCTTTGAGAGAGACAGAGAGAGAAACGGGGGGGGGGGGGGAGAGGGGAGGAGGGAGGGAGAATGAGGGGTGGGAAGAAAGAGGAGGGGAGGGAGGGAGGAAGCGAGAGATAGAGAGAAAGAGAGAGAGAGGGGAGGGGAGAGGCAGAGAGAGCGAGAGAGAGAGAGAGCGAGAGAGAGAGAGAGAGAGAGAGAGAGAGAGAGAGAGAGAGAGAGAGAGAGAGAGAGAGAGAGAGAGAGAGAGAGAGGAGGCCAGAGAGAGAGAAAGGGAAAGTGGAAGTGGAGAGAATGAGAGAGAGAGAGAGAGAGACAGATACAGAGACGGAGACAGACAGACAGACAGACAGACAGAAAGACAGAGACAGGGACAAAGACGCTTTGACACTTTTTGACACTTTGATACTTTATTGTCATTACCAAAGAGGTCTTTTGACAAGGGAGAAGGGGGTAACAGAACAATAACATTTACCTCTTCCTTTCCTGCAAACAAGTAGTACACATTCATTCCTTGTGTGTATCAAATCAAAGGTTAACAAAAACAAATAAATTCGCAACATTGTCTTTATGTCCTCACGCACAGGAGTAAATGCAGTAAGGTTAAAAAAAATCTAAAGACTGACTCGACCATCCACTCAATCAAATGATGACATTGTATCTGACTGATTTCTTCCACATGCGATGAATGATAATAATCATCCAGATATCTTTTATAATGCATTATCTTGAATTTCACTATCCTTCATTTATCTAATTTCAATGCTTCTGCGATGAATTTCGCTACTGATTTAATTACAAGTTCAACATCTGATGATAACGCGACAGCGACGTTTTGTCTTTTCGCTGTATCTAACTGAAAAAAATGAACAAGTTGTCCGCACTTCATTATAAGCAGTACAGTGGAACAGAAAGTGTTCTTCGTCATCGATAATGTGTCTTAAATGCATGAACAAGGAGATTCTGTGGATGTTTCACATTCAAACCATCTTTGTTGGCATTAATACCTAAAGTTCTCAACCTAAATCCTGCGTTAATTATTCTGTGCCATTTATCTGTTATGACATTGAGAAACTTTTCAGAATGAAACACATTTTTGAATGAGAAAAACCAGCGATATTTTTCTTTATTTTCCATATCTGAGTGTCAATTCTGTTTAAAAGAACAAATAAACCTGTCTTTAAATTCCGCAATGAACTTTGCATATTTCCTATTTCTGGGTCATCCATACTATTCCAAAACCCTGTTCTGAAAGGACTTTCTTTACTTTATGAGCCCAGTTTTCTTTACCTTTTTCCATTTCTAAAAGCATCATATTATAGGCTTGCCTGTTCAAACAGGACTGGGGTAGCTTCAAGATCTTCAACCAGTATTTAATACATTTCACAAATGTACTTATATATAAAGGATATCTGCCCATCTCTCCATATAAAACGGTGTTGGATGAACGAATAGGTATTTGAAGGGAAACGCTTCATAGCATACGTGAGTACTTTTTCCATCTGCGAATTTTCATGTAAGCCACAAATGTCAGCTGCATATCTAAGAAGAGGTTTTCCTTTTTAATCTGTGTATCAAACATTTTTCAAAATATACCAGTCTGTACAATTCAGTTTTCTCAGGGATCTCAGAATTTCAATAGCACCTTTTTCCCCCTTTTCATAGAGATACTTCCCATGCGTAACGGAAAGTTAATTTTGTTGAGAATATCATTCCAAGATATTATATGAATTAACTACTTGAACATCTGCATTTCCATAATACCATTTTTCATACACTGATAGGTGGCCACCCATTCTAAAGGCCACTATATTCGTCTTATCCAAGTTAACTGATAAACCTAAGCGACCTGTTTCTTTTTTCAATACATTTAGTTGGTTTTGCAAATCTACAACTGTTCCGGACAGAAGAACAACACCATCAGCATACAGTAATAAAACTAATTCAAGTGCTCCAGGTATTATCTGGATACCATGTCTTCATTTGCGGGACAGTTCCACAGCCAGCTCATTCATATGCAAGAAAACAACTGTGGACTCAACAAGCATCCTTGTTTTACTCCATTTGGACAATCAGAATAATCTGAATACTCACTCTTCACGCGCACACACGCAAGCACTGAATCGTAGACCCCTCTAATAGCCATGTACAATTTACTGTTAACACCACTTTTACGGAGTACATTCCACAGAGCGTTCCGATTTACTGAGTCAAAGGCCTTCTTGAAATCTACAAATGCAATGTAGAGCTTCGACTTACAGAGTAGATGCTTTTAAATCAAAGAACATAGTGTAAATATATGGTCTATGGTGCTGTAACTGGTTCAAAAACCTGCTTATTCTTCCACTATTTTTTCTTCAGTTTCAGCCCATTCAGTTAATCTTGTATTTAGTATCTAAGTGTAGATTCTACTACTTAAAATACTGGTAAATGATACTCCGCG
>JADBJO010003725.1:169405-171905 GCA_016801955.1 Conus betulinus
CTGTAACACTAACCCCTATGCGTGGCCGGGGGGATGCTCGACTGCGGCATTCTTGTCTCCTTTCATGACATCGACCTGTCATTGTTTCTACTTTCCTTCCTTCTCGCTGCTTTTTTTTCTCACGTTCAAAGGCTGTTTTGTTCTTTATTCTGAATAAAAGCGAAAAGAGAACAAGCGTAAAACTAAAAAGGATGATGCAACTCGAAAAACGAAAACAAACAAACAAACAAACAAACAAACAACACACACACACACACACACACACACACACACACACACACACACACACACACACACACACACACACACAAAAAAAAAAAAAACGCCAATCTTGAAATGCCCACCCTACTTTACCGCGTGTCGTCAATATGGTCGCTCGGTGCAATATTTCGAGAAAATAGGATTTAAATCAAATCTTCTTCCTGCTCAAAAAGGTCATTGATGCCGTTGCATGAGCTGGGGGAAGAATGAGCTTAAAAACTGAGCACGGTTAATCACGTATGTTGCCTAATGATTGAGCACTTTCTCTATTTTCTTTTCTGAAGTGGACGTGTGCGCAGATTGCTTTCATCAAGTTAAAAGTTAAGGGTTGGGAGTTATTTTCTTGTCATACTTGTTCTCGGTTTCTTTTCATTTCCTTGTGTCCCGAAATGCATCACCAGAAGTTTCATTTTCTTTCCGTGAAAGAAACCATGACTTTTACCAGAAGTGTAGAAGAGATTTTACATGCACACCCGTTTGTGTGTAGAAAAAGCTTTAGGCATGCACACCTCTCTGCTTATGAAGAGCTTTTAGCACACAAAAACCTGTTCGTTGAAGAAGAGATCTTTCTTAGCACACAAACGTGTTAGTGCAGAAGAGCTTTTAGCATACAGAACTGTTTGTGTATAAGAGAGCTATGAGCACACAAACCCATCAGTGCAGAAGAGTATTTAGCATACATACCTTTGGTTGAAGAAGAGCTTTTAGCATATATACCTTTGGTTGAAGAAGAGCTGCTAGCATACAAACCTGCTGGTGTAGAAACACTTTTGCCATGCAAAGCTGTTGATGAAGAAGAGCATTTAGTATGCAAACCAAAAGCTTTTAGGATACAAACTTTTTGACAAAGAAAGAGCTTTAGCATGTAAACCTGTTGGTGTATGGGAGCTTTAGGCACATAAACTTGGTGAAATTTGAGAACATTTAACATGCAAAGCTGTTATACAAATGCTCCATCATGCACATATTGTGTAGAATATTTCCGCATGCCATGTTTCATTGCCGATTTTCTTCTTTTTTTTTCTGTTCACCCACCCCCTTCCCCATCGCATTGCTCCCTTACCCTCCCCCCCCCCCCCCCCCCCCCCCCCCCCCCGCCATCACCCCGCCCTCACCTCCCCAGCTCCTTCCCAGAATGCTTTTAAGAAAGATGCGTTCTGTTTTCGGTTTGTTTCTTTATTTTTTTCTCATGGTTTTTTTTTTTTTTTTTTTTTTTCGAAATGGGGCACGAAGGGTCTCTCTCTCTCTCTCTCTCTCTCTCTCTCTCTCTCTCTCTCTCTCTCTCTCTCTCTCTCTCTCTCTCTTGGTGGTACACAAGTCTCAACAACGAATTTTTCTTCGCCTCAACTTTTGTGCACCTTGAATGACAATAGCCCCTGACCACAAGTTCACTTATTTCATTTCCCATCCGCTGCCTCATACATACCGCTTGTTCTGCAGCAGCCCTGGCACCGGCAGTCCACAGGAAGCAGTCACGTCGAGTCGTCATAAAGGTAACCCACCAGAGGATGCGCTGCATTGATCATGCCGATGTCTCCGATGGTATTCCGCGGTCCCTGTTTTGATGCAGCCTATAGGCAGGACACTACCTACTAAAGCCACCTCTTGACAGTGGGAGCTTAGTCACGGAGCCGGCATACATTCTGAGCGTCCCCCTGCAGAGGGTGCCACCGCATCCATCCAACGACAGTCCCCAAGAACTTACCGATACCAAAGACTCACTTGGAAAGACTTGGAACAACACGACTGACTTTCATCTGCCTAATGGTTTCGTCTTTGAGAATGTTACTCGAATTTCTCCAGACCAGCACTGCACGTGTCCGTATCTCTCGGGCTTGGTCGAACACGAGAACCCACCGACAGCATAGACGAAGAGAGGAAATCGAAACTTAGGTTCCCAGAAGAACAGGGCTCAGACGGCCGATAGAATTCAAGACTCTTTTTTTTTTCACATGATCAATGAGGATGAGGATGGCGGAGCTAGAACTGTTGGAGTTCCATTCCCGTCTGAGAGTGCATGGCAGGGCTGTCACAGCTGTTCAGAACAAGCTACTTAGTTTTAAGAGGCAGGGGAGTTTACAGCTGCAGAGGCCAAGCCGTGAATGCAGGTCAGGGAAGGGGGGTGTTTTCTGCAGGCTGCTCCCCACCAGCCAGCTAACCGTGCTGTACTCAGCGAACTGAATGTCATCTGTGTATAGCCGGTCTGGCAACCATGTGTTCGGCATTGCTGAGCGGCCAT
>JADBJO010003725.1:181905-189405 GCA_016801955.1 Conus betulinus
TTTTTAAGGCATCAGTTGTCGGATCAATGGAGCACCTAAGGCGGTGACTTTTTTTTTTTTCTCCCTAAGGCCTAAATCCACCTCTTCATTTCTGGTGCTTCACGCTGTCCCTTCATCTGAAAAAAAAAAAGGGGGGGGGGGGGGGGGGGGGGGGGGGAACAAAAACAATTTCCACAACTCTTTTCTTTTTCTTTTTCTTTCTTTTTTATTTTCCTCCTCCTTCTCCAATCAGTCCCTTACACACCATGCATTGTCTGTATGTTTTCTCATAAATGGACACATTTTGCTGATTTTAGTGTTTTGGCGCTTGATACAGAGTGTCTGGATTCGTTAGTGTTCTAATGTGTGGTGTACTGGCACACTCACTCGAATAATGTGCTGCTTGTATAAAGAGAGCTACATAAACGAAACAAAAGACTTCATCGTTTTCTTTTCTGTAAGTTTTTTTCCAGGAGAGAGGGGGGGGGGGGGGAGGAAGAGAGAGAGAGAGAGAGAGAGAGAGAGAGAGAGAGAGAGAGAGAGAGGAGAGAGAGAGAGAGAGAGAGAGAGAGAGAGAGAGAGAGGAAGAGGTCGACACAGACAGACAGACAGACAGACAGATGTGGGAATTCAATGTCTTGAATAACAGTACATGACTCAAATAAATTACGTGATAACCATTTCAAGGTACCGAAGGCAAATGTATCTCCTTCTCAACTGCATTTGGCAAATGTATGTCCTTCTCAACTGCATTCACTTTCAACTGCTATACTCGGTGTAATACTTTCAGCTATTAACAGACGACAAAGAGGGAGCAGACCCGTCTCTTCGCAAATCCGGTCCAGAACATATTAACAGAAACAGCCGTTTCCAGCCAAGAAACCTCTCTTTTGTTTTGTCCCTCATTATCTCTCTCGTACGGTTTGCCCTTCATCATTGTCTATCTTGTACGGTTTGCCCTTCATCATTCGTCTATCTCGTGCGGTTTTTCCTCTTATCATTAGTTTACCTCATACGGATTGCCTCTTATCATTAGTATATCTCATACGGATTGCCTCTTATCATTAGTCTAAGTCATACGGTTTGCCTCTTATCATTAGTCTATCTCATACGGTTTGCCTCTTATCATTAGTCTAAGTCATACGGTTTCCTCTTATCATTAGTCTATCTCATACGGTTTTGCCTCTTATCATTAGTCTATCTCATACGGTTTGCCTCTTATCATTAGTCTAAGTTATACGGTTTCCTCTTATCATTAGTCTATCTCATACGGTTTGCCTCTTATCATTAGTCTATCTCATACGGTTTGCCTCTTATCATTAGTTTAAGTCGTACGGCTTGCCTCTTATCATTAGTTTAAGTCGTACGGTTTGCCTCTTATCATTAATCTAAGTCGTACGGTTTGCCTCTTATCATTAGTTTAAGTCGTACGGTTTACCTCTTATCATTAGTCTAAGTCGTACGGTTTGCCTCTTATCATTAGTTTAAGTCGTACGGTTTGCCTCTTATCATTAGTCTATCTCATACGGTTTCCTCTTATCATTAGTCTATCTCATACGGTTTGCCTCTTATCATTGGTTTAAGTCGTACGGTTTGCCTCTTATCATTAGTCTATCTCATACGGTTTGCCTCTTTCATTAATCTAAGTCGTACGGCTTGCCTCTTATCATTAGTTTAAGTCGTACGGGTTGCCTCTTATCATTAATCTAAGTCGTACGGTTTGCCTCTTATCATTAGTTTAAGTCGTACGGTTTACCTCTTATCATTAGTCTAAGTCGTACTGTTTACCTCTTATCATTAGTCTAAGTCATACGGTTTCCTCTTATCATTAGTCTATCTCATACGGTTTGCCTCTTATCATTAATCTAAGTCGTACGGTTTGCCTCTTATCATTAGTTTAAGTTGTACGGTTTGCCTCTTATCATTAGTCTGTCTCATACGGTTTGCCTCTTATCATTAATCTAAGTCGTACGGTTTGCCTCTTATCATTAGTTTAAGTCGTACGGGTTGCCTCTTATCATTAGTCTATCTCATACGGTTTGTCTCTTATCATTAATCTAAGCCGTACGGTTTGCCTCTTATCATTGGTTTAAGTTGTACGGTTTGCCTCTTATCATTAGTCTATCTCATACGGTTTGTCTCTTGTCATTAATCTAAGTCGTACGGTTTGCTCTTATCATTGGTTTAAGTCGTACGGTTTGCCTCTTATCATTAGTCTATCTCATACGGTTTGTCTCTTATCATTAATCTAAGTCGTACGGTTTGCCTCTTAGCATTAGTTTAAGTCGTACGGTTTGCCTCTTATCATAAGTCTATCTCGTTCGTGGTTCAGCTAAACTTTCTGGTTTATTTTTCGCTTGGTAAAGCACAGCAACATGATCACGCTGGTCAAAACGTTGCGCACAGGATTTGATCAGAATTTGAAAAGTGAGCACAAAGTCAAGAAAGTGACGGACTAAACGTGGTTACCTACCATTACACCACCGTGATCTTGTCATGGCTTGTGGGTTTGAGTCGATGCAAGTCATACTACACAGATATCGACAAAAGAAAAGAAATCTCAACAACGAAGAATTGAACTAATCTGGCTACTGGGTCGACGAATCAGTTTGCGAACGCTCATACACACTTTCAATGCTTCTGGTGTCCTAATCTAAACTTTTTTTAGGGGAACATTTTTCAAGTTCCGTGAAAATCTTTTCTTACTCGACGAAGCCTTCTAACGCCTGTTGCGCATGCACGCTGTCGATCCTTTTGTAACACACGTCTTTAGAAAAAACAACAACATCAGCAACAAACAAACAAACAAACAAACAAACAACAACAACAACAAACTTTGATATACCTTTTTTTTTAAAAAAAAAAGCAAGTTTGAAATATCACAGATGTCGAATGGACAGGATTAGTGTCCTGGGCCCAGGTCTATGACGTGTTCTGTGAAAATACGAACTTGTTCGTAGCGTAACAAGTTCGTAGCACTAAAACTTTTTACCACTTGAAATTCGGCTGCGCGCATTGAAAGCATTCAACACTCACTAATGGTCTGACTGGTTCGATGTTTGCCTTGTTCAGCCTTTGCTGTCTGTCTATAACACACTGCAACTGATTATTAACTTTCTGTCCTTACTATTTCACTAACTTTGTGACCTTCCCACAATTTTATTTTTTAAGCTACTTTTTGTGTGTGCATTCATTTGTTTCAGTTCATGGTGTACTCACTAACAATTTGTTTCTTTGACAATCGTTTTCCTGTCTTGTGTTCTGATGATGAATATGATGATGATGACGATGATGATGATGATGATGATGATGACGATGATGATGATGATGATGATGATGATGATGATGACGATGTGTGATGATGATGATGATGATGATGATGATGATGGTGATGATGATGATGATGATGATGATGATGATGATGATGACGACGAGGACGACGACGACAATGATGATGACGATGATGATGATGATGATGATGATGACAACTTGTTTCTTTAATTATCCTTTTTCATCTCCTGCTGTTATCATGATGATGATGATGATGACAACATGTTTGTTTAATTATCCTTTTTCACCTCCTGCTGTTATCATGATGATGATGACGACGACGACGACGACGATGACTTCGACGACGACGACGACGACCACGACGATGACGACAACGATAATGATGATGATGATGATGAAGATGAAGATGATGACAGCTTGTTCTTTAATTATCCTTTTTCTATCTCCTGCTGTTATGATGATAATGATGATGATGATGATGATGACGACGACGACGATGACATCGAGGACGACAACGACGATGACAATGATGATGATGATGTTGATGATGATGATGACAATTTGGTTCTTTAATTATCCTTTTTCTATCTCCTGCTGTTATAATGATGATGATGATAATGATGATGATGATGACGACGACGTCGAGGACGACGACGACGACGACGACAATGATGATGATGACGACGACGATGATAACGAGAAAGTGTTTCCATAGAAGGCCTAAGAGATGGAGGGGAGTGTATGTCGATGTGATGATGATGATGATGACGACGACAACGACGGCGATGACGAGAAAGTGTTTCCACAGAAGGCCTAAGAGATGGAGGGGAGTGTATGTCGATGTGGATGGATGTGTTAAAAAAAAAATGAAGAAGGCTGTTGAATAACAGGACGGGAGTAAGTAAGGGAGAGGAGAGGGGGGAATTGCGAGCAGCGGGGAGTGTGGGCGCAAGGGAAGCGTTAGTATATGTGTTTTGCGAACAGCCCTCAGCACAGTAGCCCCTATTGTGACTTCCAATGTCCTTGAGTTTATTGTCAGCGACTAGATGATGTTGGTTGTTCTTTAATGTTTTCGCACTTTTCGACTCCCTCTCTGTCTGTCTGTCTGTCTGTCTCTGTCTCCTTCTTGTCAGTTCCACCTCTCTCTCTCTCTCTCTCTCAAGACACCTCTTAAGACACACAAGTGCTGAGGGCCAGTTCTTGGAATGAATCCGCAAGGGACTAAATTACCATAAACTAATAAATTCCAAGGATAAGTACCGAGCACCATTCCAGCAACTTACAGAGCAGCTTGGTGTTGCAATGACTGCAAGAAATATTGAATTATAAACAAAGCTTGCTCTTATGTCTTGGATTGTAGAAATGGGGGGGGGGGGGGGGGGGGGGGGGGGGGGTGATAAGCCTTCATATCTGCAGTGGTAGATGATTCTGCCTAACTGACAGTATGTGCTTGAGTGGGGGTGAATGGGGAATACTAAATGCTTCTCAAAATGAACCTTCAGCAAGCTTATAGTCTCCGAAGCGGGAGACAATCTCCAATGGGGAGGAAGCTCACTAACATATAACTCCTGGTCAGATACCGGTATTTCGAAACCTGACTGTTTCTCCTCAGTGACCGCGGAAAGTGGTAATTTGACTCCTCTGCCTTTTTGGTTTTAAGAAGAATGCTATTGCACACCAGCCTTTTTCTGGGTATAGCATTCTTCTTAAAACCGAAAAGGCGTAGTGCAGGATGTCTGCGTTAAGGCGAACACAATACACACACACACACACACACACACACACACACACACACACACACACACACCACACACACACACACACACACACACACACACACACACACACACAAATATCTATCTATCTATCTCTATGTCATCTGTGGATATAGATAGATAGATAGACAGCTCGATTGATTGATTGATTGATTGATTGACTGATTGACTGATTGGTAGATCGATTGATAGATCGATTGACAGATCGATTGATAGATAGATTAAGGCTTCGTGATTCGCCGAAACCTGTAAATTCTTTTGCGATCAGCTGAAAGAAACCGATCTTATTCAACTGTTGAACGACTTGGTCTGGGACAGCGAAAGACCTCGCGACGTCTTTATAGTAAAGGATGTCCGGTGAATGTAGAATGTGGCGGGTTCATTGTTCGCCTTAACGGGACGTCACTATAGTGCAGGATGTCTGGTGAATGTAGAATGTGGCGGGTTCATTGTTCGCCTTAACGGGACGTCACTATAGTGCAGGATGTCTGGTGAATGTAGAATGTGGCGGGTTCATTGTTCGCCTTAACGGGACGTCACAATAGTGCAGGATGTCTGGTGAATGTAGAATGTGGCGGGTTCATTGTTCGCCTTAACGGGACGTCACAATAGTGCAGGATGTCTGGTGAATGTAGAATGTGGCGGGTTCATTGTTCGCCTTAACGGGACGTCACAATAGTGCAGGATGTCTGGTGAATGTAGAATGTGGCGGGTTCATTGTTCGCCTTAACGGGACGTCACAATAGTGCAGGATGTCTGGTGAATGTAGAATGTGGCGGGTTCATTGTTCGCCTTAACGGGACGTCACAATAGTGCAGGATGTCTGGTGAATGTAGAATGTGGCGGGTTCATTGTTCGCCTTAACGCAGTGAACGGTGAAAATGTATTCAACATTAAAAGATTTGACATGGGAAAAGGTTTCGTGGAACAGTCGCAAACTGTTGAGTAAAGAAATGATTTCAGTTAGTGTCAGTGTTAAAAAAAAAAAACAAAACCCTTTTACATGGACAGTGGAGACACATGGGTTGTTTTATTTATTTATGTATTTTTTTAGGCACTAAAATAGATAACCGTCAAGATAGAGAGAAAAGTGAGATAAATTTGAAGGGGATATCTCCCTGCTTGTGCCGTGTGCTGTGTGCTGTCACTTCTGCTAGGCGATTCGATGTCGTATGCAGCATTCGTTTGGCGTTATGGGGTGTATTTATTTCATGATGGGAGCAAGAGTTACCCTACTTGTTAATTATATATTTAACGTTTACTCTTCCTTACCTCATTTAAGATTTCCTTTCAAATTCTAATCCATTCCGACAGCACTGATGTAATGTTACTATTTAAGGCACAGCCGCCTGGAAGACGTTCCCGAAGCGAGGTAAGACGTAGCGGTCTGTGAGCCCAAAGACGTAGAAGGGGGACAGGAAATAGTATCGCCATCTTGCTCTGACTGGCGTTCCATTGTGTATATGGAAGGCATTCACCTTTTCCTGTTGGTTTTTGATGGGCACTGTCTGTCTCCTGTTCACGGAAGGGCCGCCTGTTGGTCCTCTATCCTAACAGCAGCACCGTACCGTTACACCTGTCCGAAACAGAGCATGTTGATAACAATAACAATAATAGCATTCTATTTTTAAAGCCCCTTGCCAAAAAATTCTAGGCGCTGATGATCTATACTCTCGTATACACAAGGGGCTGCCTATCTGGGTAGTGTCGACTAAAAGAGCTGCCTGCCGGCGCCCCATTCAGTCGTTTCTCATGTCGTGCAGTCCATATCGTTCAATATCTTTCACTCAACTTCCTTACTTCCTTCATTCCTTCCCTTTCTCACGCAGGGTGCATGCTACGTGTGACTTGTCTTCATCCAAACCAACGACCAAACTGGTCTTCTCTTCCGGTAGTTGGTGATGGCATTTTACCTGTGTGGCAAGATGATATGTGTGCGTTCACACATGGAACCTCGGTTTATTGTCTCATTCGAAGGACTATTTAGGAAATGGAGAGTCAAACCCAATGTTAAATCCGAGTTGAAAAATCCACCAGTACCGAAAACGCCCTGTCTGGCGTTCGTTTTGGGCACTTCTGTCGATTAATCACGAATGTACTGTATACGGAATCTGCCTTGAAGAAAGGATATCTAAAAAGAAAACATGATTTATGTAATTGTAGCCGGGTGCTAACGGTACATGTTTCTTGGTCACCCGTCGTACACGAGATGTTTTGTTCATGAGTTATCTTCCCCTTTGAATCTCATTTTTATTGTGTAAATTCCTTTAATTAAATCATGAATACCTCAGAACCTACATAGTTGTGTATACATCGCCAAAGCCACAAAAATTCACGTATTTCTATTCGTTTCAATCATGTTGAACTGAGAAAGCCCATATTTTTCCCTAAAACTGGTATTTCGACCGAATTAATCTTGGCGCCATTTTAAATTGTTCGACGAACAAACCGTAAA
>JADBJO010003725.1:196905-199405 GCA_016801955.1 Conus betulinus
CTAACAATTGTGCAGACCAGCCTTTACTTGGATCTCGTAAAGAGCTACAATTTCTCTCTGACTGATCAAGCAAATGATATGTTGAACAAGTTAGTGGTGAGAGAAAACAAGTGCAGGCTAATCATTTCATTACACACACACACACACACACACACACACACACACACACACACACACACACACACACACATACACACACACACACACACACACATATATATATAATATATATATATATATATATATATATATATATGTATATATATATATATATATATATATATGTATATATATATACATACATACATACATACATACATACATATACACATTTTTCCTCTCCACACTTTCGTTTTGTTTAATTCTACGACCTTTCGCTGGCTGCTTTGGGGGTGCTGTTGGATTCTTTTTTCGAACCCTTGGCGGTCGGAACACCACAGAATTATGGACTGTGGTGTGTCTCTATCTGACGCCAAGAGCACAGAAACAATCAGCCGTGTCTCCCTGATGAGTCCGATCCAGCGGACGAAAGGCCTCGGAGCAGACGATACATATAGATCTGTCTTCGAGAGGGATTGCGATAGTTTTCGCATGTAGCTAGTGAAGGGTTTTCCATACCTATGATATACATTTTTTCCCATTTACTTCATCTTCAATTTTTTTTTTTTCTCAAATTCAAATCTTTGCCAAGTCATTGCTATAATGACGGAAGAAGAATGTTAACCTGCACTTTTTTTCCCCCCACTACTTAATTGTTCAGCATTATTTATATATATATATATATATATATATATATACATATATATATATATATATATATATATATATATATATATATATACAACATACATGCATGCGCACGCACGTGCATGCATGCATGTACACGTGCGCTCAAGGAAACACACACACACACACACACACACACACACACACACACACACACACATACACGCGCGCGCACGCCCATACATACACACGCGCGTGGCCCCCTCCCCCCACATACACACACCGCACGCACGCACGTACAGGGAGGGAGGGAGGGAGGAGTGAGGAGCAGGAGGAGGTGGGAGAAAAACGCCAGAGAAGGAAAATTCCCATTCCTCTCGTCACACGCCATCTACAACAAAAACTAAACGCGCTGCAACGGAGGAGCCAGGACTGAATGACGACCGGCATGCAAAAGCACGATCCAAGTCTGACCCTGCACGCACACCGGGACCCTGAAGAGCCCAGAGGGTTTGCGTCCTTGGTGATAAACGATATTCCTAGGGAATAGTCACGGTAGTCAAGCAGTCCGTCTCTATCCTTCCCCACCGACACAATTTAAGAAGTCGGCCCAACCTGGGTGAATTACGCCCCCAAGTCCCCCTTCCTTGGGCCACACACGAGGTAGTGCGGTAATCTTCTGAAAGATCGAAAAGGAGGAGGAGACAGCAGGAGCAGGAGGAGGAGGAGGAGGAAGAGGAGGACGAGAAAACCATGATGGTGATAATCATGAGATAATGATGATGACCAGGGGAGGATGCTGGAATTATTACCATTGTTGTCCTCGTTGCCACTGTTCACGTGGTTTTTGGATTTAAGATATTATGTTCTCAACGCTGAAACAATAAGGCCTCGGAGTTTGGCTTGCCTGTGAAGAACACGAATTAAAAAAGGATTGGATCCACTCACAACAGCTATGGCAATAATAACGACAATATTTAAGGCAACAACAACAACAGCAACAATAAACAATAATAATATTAACAATTAGAAACAACAACAGCAGCAGCAGCAGCAGCAGCAACAACAACAACAATAACAATGATAACAATAACAGCAACAGCAGCAGCAATATTAATCATACAACTACCACCACCACCACCACACCACCACCACCACCACTACTACTACTACTACTACTACTACTACTACTACTACTACTACTAGTAGTAGTAGTAATAGTAGTAGTAATAGTGGAACTATTACTAGTAGTAGTGGAAGTAGTTTCAGTAGTAACAGTATCATTATTTCTTTTGTCATAATAATGATAAAAATCATAATAATCAGAACTGGTGATGATAATGACGATAATGCTGCTGCTGCTGCTGCTGCTGCTGATGATGATGATGGACGATGACGACGATGACGACGACGCTAGCAGTCATTATGCTAATAATAATTACAACAACAATAGCAATAACAACGACAGCAATAACAACGATCATAAAATCTTGTTGTGTCAAACTATCCAAACCCAGAAACGTTCAAGCCAGATTTCGTAAATTAATTTTGCTCAGTCTGTTATTCTAATATTTACTGACGTGTTGTTCTCGTGATAAAGATTCTATTGAAAGAACAGTTTTACATGCAAGGTGCGCCACGTGGAGCAGACTTCGTCCTGTGTATATAATCCTCCGCTTTAAAGGTTCGAATCTCATAGAGCAGGTGCATTCTTTTTATACATAAACAAACAAAACAAAAATGTTCACTCATTTATTTCTTTCTTTTTTTTTTT
>JADBJO010003725.1:209405-216905 GCA_016801955.1 Conus betulinus
AGACCACCACAACGTACTTTTAGCAAGGCTATTGGATCTTGTTAAACCGGCCACAACAACGTACTTTTAGCAAGGCTGTTGGATCTTGTTATCAGGCCACAACGACATACTTTTAGCAAAGCTATTGGATCTTCTTATCAGGCCACCGCAACGTCGTTTTCTTTCCTTGACTGATGTCAGTAGAGCTTTTAGCATTGTTTTCATGTACTGTGCTATCTGTTGGGTTGACACAACTGTTGATTTATGAACGATGTGGTCAGTGTATGTGTTGTCTCATATACTGTGCTGTCTGTTAGGTTGACACAACTGTTGATTAATGAACGATGTGGTCAGGGGATCTGATGCGTAATATCACGTGATAACATTTTATTTCCATGGCTCTGATTCTTCTTTCTGGGTCTGCTGTAAGGGTCCCAGTCTCGCACCGAACCTACAGGAAAATAAGAATACTCGGGTACACGCTGAAGACCAGAGGGTTTTTCACCCATCGTAACAAACAGACATTCCTTGGGAATGTGTATGATACTATTCACTGGCCTGTCCCCATTAGCATTACTCCTTACCCACCGACACAGTCATTAAGAATTCTACCCGGACGGGTTTAACCGCGCACCACGCAGCCTCTTTTTCGGTCTCTGCGTTTTTCTGTAAAGAGGTGCTTTGTGAAAGATGATAATGCGGAACAGAAGGAGAAGAACGAAGGCTGGAAGGCGGGAGAGAGGAGGAGGAGAGGAGGCAGAGGAGAGGTGAACATGATTTTGGTGAAAATGAAACAAAATTGATTATGGGGGGCGAAAGACATGATATGATGATGATGATGATGATGATGAGATGATGATGATGGATGATGACGATATGATGATAACGATAATGATCATAATAGATCTAACGATATAACAATAATAACACAGTTACAATAATAAAAGCAATACAGAGGTATAATGATCATAATTTCAATAAAAATATTAGTATAAATAATAGTAATACTAATCATGTTCATCGCGCATAAAGTTCACGCGCGCTTGCGCTCACCACAACACACACACCACACACCATACACACACCCAATCACACACCACACACACATCTCTCCTCTCTCACTCTGCTCTCTCTCTCTGGGTTTCTCGCAAACACACACACACACACATACACACACATGCACGCTCGCACGCGACGCACACACACCACGCACTACACGCACACACATGCGCGCGCGAGTGTATACGAACATCTGTGCACACACACCCACACCACACACACACACGCGCGGCGCAGCGCGCACGCACGCACACACACACTCAACACACACAACGCACACCACACACGCACTACACACACACACACCACACACACCGCACACACACACACACACACACACAACACGACAACACACACCCAGATGAGAGAGAGAGAGAGGAGAGAGAGAGAGAGAGCGATGAGAGAGAGGAGAGAGAGAGAGAGAGAGATGGAGAGAGAGAGATGGGAGCTTTCATTAATCTGAATCATTTTCGTTTGGATTTATCGTTCCATACCTGTTTATTCTAATTACAAAAAAAAAGGGAAAAAAAAGTATGTGTGTGAAAGCTGGGAGGGAAGAAGAGCAGTGCTGTGGGGGAAAGAACGCCAGAGAAGGAAATTCCCATTTCTCTCGTCACACGCCATCTACAACAAAAACTAAACGCGCTGCACGGAGGAGCCAGACTGAATGACGACCGGCATGCAAAAGCACGATCCAGGTCTATGAACCCTGCACGCACACCGGGGACCCTGAAGAGCCCGGAGGGTTTGCGTCCCTGATGACAAACGACCATTCTTTGGGAATATGTGTGATGCTATTCACACTGGCCCCCCTGCAGTATTCAGATTTTTCCCCCTTCCACTCCAACCCAATTAAGAATTTGGCCATGACTGGGTATAACTGGCACTTCATCTCCTTCCTTAGCTCTGTCTTTCTTAGCTAGGTAACTTCATGAAAGAGGAGGGAGGAAAAGGAAGAACAACCAAACTTAGCATGATGGTGCTGGAATGATGATGAAATGATGCGAAGGGGAGATCATGATAATGTTGATGATGACATTGATAGTGATGAATGATGATGATGATGATTGGATAATTGATTCTACACAGAGGACACAGTCTGTTGATATCATCAAAGTGTTGTTTCTCTTCCATAGTCCATTCAACTGAAACTGGCGCACCCAGGGTACTGTTTTATCACCAGTGGCTTTTACTCTGTACGAACGTGTTGAATCATACAAATATTTAGGAACTTTTATAGATAATAGCTGAATTTTAAATCCCATGTTGAGTATGTCCAAAAAAAATGTCAAACCAATTATATTGTCTTCGCAAGCTGCGATCATTTCATGTGAATACTGACATTCTTCGGACATTTTATTCATGCTTCTTGGAATCTGTTCTAACTTTCTCATTTATGTGTTGGTATGGTGGGTTGACTGTGAAGAGCAGAAATGTGCTTGAGAAAGTGTGAACGTGGGAGGAAAAATCGTTGGTGAGAGACAAAAAAGTCTGAGTGAGCTATACAGGTGCCGTGTTAGTTGTAAAGCGAAGAAGATTACGTGTGACCAGACCCACGTCCTTGCAAATCAGTATGACCTTCTTCAGTCAGGACGAAGATATCGATCGGTTAAATGCAGAAGTGTCAGATTAAACAAAGTTTTATTTCCCCTGTCCATTGATTTCTTGAACCGAGAAGATGTTTTAATTGAAATCCCAAATTCCTCTATATGAATGTATGTCATATGTGAGAAAAGGGTAATGTGGCTAAATTATTGTTTCTCCTTTAGAATAAGTGTCTTGTATAATTGGCTCTCTTGATCTTCTCAAGACCTGTGGACGCTTTTCTACAGCCAGTATTATTATTATTTTATATTGTCCACCATTTTATGCGTATACTATACATCGACAAATCTGTTCTCTTGTATCTCATTTCATCGTGAATCTGAGTTGGGCACCGATTTATTTTTACGGTCATTCCATTAGTGTTGTTGTGTAGGAACACGCTAAGAGTTTTTTTTTTTTTTTTTTTAAAATTATTATTTCTAGATTCGAGATCTGTCAACGAGAGGAGTCAGGATCCTGTTGCCCCCACCCCATTCCCACCAACCCCTAGCCCCATCCCTCACCTTTCCCGACTTCCAGCCGGTGTAAAGTATGCCATGTTCTGTAATGCCAGTGTGTGTGTGTGTGTGTGGTGTGTGATGTGTGTGTGAGTGTGCGTGTGTATGTGTGCGTGCGCGCGCGCCGCGTGTGTGTGTGTGTGCGTGAGTGCGTGTGTGTGTGCGTACGTGCGGTTGATGTGCGCTGCCGCGCGGCGCGATTGTGTGTGTCTGTAACCACTTTTTTTGCAGTCAGAAAGCGTACTGCTAGCAGAACAAAAGCATGCCATGTGAATATCATTATGGGCCTGGCTGAATGAGTACATGCCATATACCTATATATAATATATATATATATATGAGATATAATATATATATATATACTATATTATCTATATAGATATATTATAATATGATATTGCGTGCGCGCGTGTGTGTGTGTTGTCCGACTCTTGTACCATACTCGGGATGACTTTTTTTTTGCTTAATGTCACAACACGAAACGGCTGAGCAGAAAAAGGAGAAGGAATGAATATGGCCGCCGTCAGTTTCGCCAGAAAGGTACAGGAAATAATTCCATGCACTAGCGAGCAAGCGCCGAATCATGGAACCGGCATGAGAAAGCACGTGCCATGCCTAATGCTGCATGCAGCATGGGCCCCTCCTAAAAAGCAAACAGGGCAGGGCTTGTCACAGCAAACGACATTTCTCCCTGCATACTATACACTCTCGAAAGAAAAAAAAGCAAGAAAAGAAAGAAGAAAGAAAGTAACTAGAGAAAAGAAAGAAAGAAGTAAGAGAAGAAATAAAGAAAGAAAGAAAGAAAAAAGAACGAAAAGAACAGAAAAAAAGAAAGAAAAGAAGAAGAAGAAAAGAAAAAGAAAGAAAGAAGAAGAGGAAGGAAAAGAAAAAGGAAGAAAGAAAACAAATAGAGAAGGAAAGAAAGAAAAGAAAAGAGAAGAAAAAAAACAGATAGAACAGAAAGTAAGAAGAAACGAAGAAAGGAAGGAAGAAAGAAAGAAAAAGCGCAACAGTTGGAAGGAGTTGATAACCACTTACTGACTTCCGTTTAATTCAGGTTCATCATTATGAATTCAACTTTCTGAACGCTGATACGCATGAAGGAACTGTGAGACCCCAACGGTAACTTGCCGAATGGTTGCGGATTACTTGTGCTGCGAGGTAAGCCTATGTATGTGTTCCTAGGAACATGAAATACTGTGCACATCAAAACCACTTGCGGGGCTCTGCCACGTTACACGGTATAGACCTACCCCCCTTCTCCATCTCACCCTCATCCCCTAGTACATGGCCAGCCAGATGTGAGACCTAACACTTTCGAGAACAGAAAAGAAAACAATTCTGTTTCAAGAAAGGAAAAGAAAAGTAGTAATGTTTCGAGAACACAAAAAGTATTAATGTTTGGAGAACAGTATTAAATGTTTCGAGAACATAAAAGTACAGTATTCATGTTTCAGAATAGAAAAAGTTTTAATGTTTGAAGAACAGAAGAGAAAACTATTAATGTTTCGAGAACAGAAAAGAACAATCTAATGTTTCGATAACCGAAAGGAACAGTATTAATGTTTAAGAACAAAAGAAAAGTATTAATGTTTCGAGAACACAAAAGAACAATATAAATGTTCGAGAACAGAAAGGAACAGTATTAATGTTTAAGAACAGAAAAGAAAGGTATTATGTTTCGAGAAAACGTATAGTAACCCAACAGAAAGAACAGTAATAATGTTCGAGAACAGAAAAGGACAGTATTAATTTAATGTCTCGAGAACAGAAAAAGTATTCATTTAGGAGAACAGAAAAGAAAAGTACTAATGTTATGAAAACAGAAAGGAACAGTATCAATGCGTCAAGAACAGAAAAGTATCAATGTTTGAGGAACAGAAAACAAAAGTATTAATGTTTTAAGACAGAAAAGAACACTGTTAATGTTTTGAGAACAGAAAAGAACAGTATTAATGTTTTCGTGAACAGAAAAGTATCAAAGTTTGACGAAAAGAAAGTACTAAGATTGCCAGAACAGAAAAAAAAAACAGTATTACATGTTGCGAGAACAGAAAAGAACAGTATCAATGTTTTCGAGAACAGAAAGGTATCAATGTCTGGAGAAAAGTCTGAAAATTATGAATTTTACCAGAACAGAAAAGAAAAGTATCAACGTTTTAAAAAAAAAAAAAGAAGAACAGTATTCATGTTTCAAGAACAGAAAAGTATTAATATTTTAGAGAAAAGAAAAAAAAATTACGTAGGTTTGTGGTGGGAGAAGAAGCAGACAAAGCAGTGAAGAAAATTATACCCCGCAGATCTCAGCAAACTGCAAAAAAGAAGGAAATTCATACAATACATGAAACAACCAGCAATGTATGAGGGGTTCCCTGACCGACTGTCATAGCGGTGGTTACGCACCTTAGCACACACCAAAATGTCAATACACCACCGAGTCAACATCTCTCTCTCTCTCACCCCTCTCTCTCTCCTCTCTCCTCGTCTCTCCTCTCCGCCTCTCTCTCTCTCGACATCTCCTCTCATTCTCTCTCTCTCTCTCTGTCTCTCTTGCACTGAACGTTCTATTTTCCTTAAATACATGTTTCATAATGTTTTCACATTCAAACAAGGAAATTCAATTGATTTGAATTCACGATAATTTTCTAGCATGGCACTGTGCAGTAAGGCATTTTACATACTGTTATAAGAAAAATAATGAAATGAATCAGGACAAGAATGAAACATAAAATCGCTCTACCTTCCCTTTTCTGTCTTCCTGTTTAATACTGCATACAGTTTTCCATGGGGTCAAGGGGGGAAATCGTGGAGGAAGAAGGACGAAGAACAGTAGCAATGTTTGTTCTCCACAATCAACTAGATATCATGGAAAGAATTTAACCCCTCATCCCCCTCCATTTATTCCTATGGTTCAGAGAGTTGCACAAATCTGGTGAAAGCTAACTTGAAAAAAAATCTGTCTATCCATCTCCCTATCTATCTATCTATCTATCTATCTATCTATCTATCTATCTATCTATCTATCTATGTGTGTATGTATTACTACGCTTGCTAGATAGATCGTGAGATTGTGCTCATACAGACTCTTTTCACAAATACAAGTAACAAACCCCTCTCTCACTCACCAGTATCGAGAACGATTCAACGATTCTGATTAAAGCGCTTCGGTTCGCAACTTGGCAACTTGCTATTGCTGTATTGTGCCACCATCTTTTCGCTCCACGAGTTGTCTTTCTTGGGTAACTAGATTGATCACATCTCGAATATGTCCTTACGTAAATTATCCAATAGGTTTGAAAGCAATAAATAAATAAATAAATAAATAAATTCCGGATTCAGAAAGTCAGACGTCCAGCTGTGCTGAAGAGGTATCTGAGAGAGAGAGAGAGAGAGAGAGAGAGAGAGAGGAGAGAGAGAGAGAGAGAGAGAGAGCAGTGCTGGAGGGGGGTGGGGGGGGGTTGGGTGGGGGTGGGGGGTGGGGGTACGTGATTGTAATGGGAGCCCAGCAGATCAGTGCCCTCTCAAAGTTGCCTTCAATGACAGCCTGAAACCAGGTCTCCTTTAATGTGTAAGTGAGAGAAGCAGTCATCGTTTTTTAAACTCGTGTGTCCCTGAGAAATGAGGCGGGGAGAAGGACAGCAATTCGTCAGGTGAAATATACACCATTCTGATGCTTGTGCAGACTACCACATTCAGTGCAGACGAGGTGAATGTTATCGAACGAAAATCAAGCAAACGAACAAAAAAAACAAAAAAAAAAAAAAAAAAAAAAAGATGAATACACAAAAACTTGAGTTCCTAGAACAGGAAAAAAAAAAAAGGAAAAAAATGCATATTCAACTATAAATGAAAATGAGCAAGCTACTCTGAAAACAAACAAAAAAAACGAAACGAAGAGAAAGACGTTTATCACCGTCCAAAACGATATCAATAGGCTCTAGAATATCAAAGAATCCTGACTAGTAGTGTTTTCATGTGCAACTAACAGACAAAATCCACCCCCAGCCCCACTCACCCCCCCGCAAATAAATAGATAAACCAATGAATAAATAAATAAAAGAAATGTAGACACCCGCATGTGTGCAAATCTAACAAAAAAATTGACGATTGAACACAACACAACACAACACCACACACACACAACACACACACACACACACACCACACACGCACGCACGCAAGCACACGCACGCACACACGCATGCACACACACACACACCACACACCCACACACACACACACAACACACACACACACGCATGCGCGCGCGCGCACACCACAAAAAATCGTACTGCATTCGTCCATGCATGATGAATATGGCGTCATGATCGTTTCAGAGAAGTAAGTGTAAGGAAAAACG
>JADBJO010003725.1:221905-226905 GCA_016801955.1 Conus betulinus
AGGCCCAAGAAACTCTAGTCTTGACCCTTCCAGGCTTCAGGAGAAGTCTACAACAAGCATCATGCAACTGGTCCTGTCCCTCTGATGTTACCCCCACTACTGTGGACAAGAATGCAGCACCACAGGCCTCACCTTGGCCACCCGGGAACTGTCTGTCTTGACCCCATCACACGCAAGGGTAGCCTACTATACAGGGGGAACAGGGCCAGTGTGTACCTCCTGTCTAGGAGAGGTCCCACTTACAGAAATGTTTTTAGAGTACCTGCCTTTATTTCCATCGTCACGATCGCATTCTTCTCCATCACAGGTCACACCACACGGCCAATGCTGCAGGGTCTGAAGAAGACTATAGAGAATGACGAACAAGGAAAAGAAGACTTAAAGGGGAGAAGAAGATTAAAAATTAGATCCATTGAGAAAGGCAGATGATAGAACATGTAAAAGGCTAATTACACTTTGTTAGGGCCCTACCCTTAGCCTGATATGGGAGAGCCTACCATGGGCATCAACCCCTACCACGTTGTGCTTAGGCCAGTCAGCAACTTGGCTGTACAGGCTATAACGTTTTTGAAAAGCGAACGTTCCATACAAGTATTCATGCCCCAGTCAGCAAAGTGTAGGGGATCACTGGCCACACAAAGCCCTCAGACTGAAAAAAAGGTTGCAACCTCTCCCGCTTTTCCTTCTTACCCTCCTGGTATCCCTTGCAGAGGGTTAAAAAAAATCACACACAAAGAAAACATTCACACATCAACCTATACTCTAGCTTGTAACACACCTCACTAGAACATAATGACAACATGTATACGTGGAGAGAGAGAAAGAGACAGACAGGCAGACAGACAGACAGACAGGCAGGCAGAGAGACAGGCAGAAAGACAGACAAACAGAGATCTAATTCTTCATCCTTTAGTTCTTGTTCATGAAATTGTTTGGTTTTAGAGTTTCAAAAAAAAAGGCCAGACAGAAGAGTAAGAGAAAAGTGAAGGGGTCAGGCAGATGTGGAGTGGGGGGGGGTGGATGTGAGAAAGAGGTGGGTGGGTGGGAAGACGTTGGAAGGAGAGCAACAACAGAGCATGTGTGTGGAGCAGTGAGCAAAGAGAAAAACAGGACGTGGGAGGAGGTGAGGGGAGGAGGTGGTAAGGGGGTGGTGTGGGGGTTGGGGGGGATTGGAGGAAAGAGGGAGAACAGGAAAGGAAATTACATTTCGCTCGACTCACAGAATCTACAACAACAACGAAATAAACGCGCCGCACGGAGGAGCCAGGACTGAATGACGACCGACATGCGAAAGCACGATCCAGGACTGACGCTGCACGCAACGTGGGCCCCGAAAGCACTCAGGCCTGTGTCAGTGATAGCCAACGACATTCTCGTTGTCCATGGTGATGTCGGCCACCAACTTCCTTCATTAAGTTTCTGTACCCATTGATAAACAAATCGCCAGACGCAACCTGACACCACAAGGACGTATCCTTCCCCACTCTCAGCCCATCCATTGTTCCTGCACCAGCTCTTTGTAGTGGTAGGAAGAGCAATTCTGGTGGGAGCAGCAGCATAAGCTTCAGCCAGCGGTAATGTTAGCAGCAAAAGCAGCTGCAGCAGTTAGCTGTGCTAGCAGTTGCAGAAACTGTAGCAGAATTAAGAGCTGGTAGTTATACAATGCTTGTGCTTGTTTTTTTTTCCTTTGTTGATAACCTGCATCTATCACAAGGTAGCGCTGATGAAGACGATGAGAAACAGCACGATGTGGATGATGACGATGACGATTGAGGGATTTTCTTTTTTTTTTTTTTTTTTTTTATTTTTCTTTCCTTTCTTCATTTCTTAAGAGATATACACGCAGACAAGAGAGAAAGAACAGCTATTAGAGTTACTCCAGGAATGCTCAAGGCAAACAAACTGTAAGGATGCTATCCTGCAGCTCGTCAATTCATGCCTTGGAGACAAAAAAAAAAGAGTAATGGCCTTGATTCGCACACACACTATACGCACGCACTGTGTATGCAGTTTATTTCAGAACATAGCATTCACATGTCTATTCTCACGCCCTACTGTATTCATTCCAACGCTGGGACTGTTACCCCAGAAAAGGTTTTATGCTGTGAAATTACATTTGATGCATGGCTCCACTTCCGAGGTGTCTGCCTTGAAGTCTGAATGGGTTTGTGTCTCTTTCTGGCTGGAAGTGATTGAAAACACAGACAGACAGACAGAACAAAGGCCAGTGTGGAGGATGAGTATAAGTGCTTCTGAAAGATCCGTAAATTCTCTTTTCATGAAACAATAAGCAGTGCAAATTTGCTGAAAAATCATGGATGCAAGAAAGAAAAACTGGTTGAGTGATAAAAGAAAATGTATACTACTGTCTTCACTTAGATAATTATGTTTCTGAAAAATCTGTAACTTCATCTTTACAAAAACGATGAGCTGCAAACTTGCTAAAAAATCTTGGATGCAAGAACAGAAAAAAAAAACTGGTTGTGTGTGATAAAGTATACTACTGTCTTCACTAAAAACTTTATTCAGCATTATTCCTAAAGAGAGACTGAATACTTGGAAACAAATTTGCTTGAAAAAGAATGCACACATTAGAGGGGAGAATGTGTCTGCACAATATCTGCTTTGGAAATGTTCATTCATGGTGCAGAGTTTTTGAGAGAAGATACTGACACTGATGAATATGAACAAGTACATGAGTGCTTCTTTATAACGTGCTTTTGCTGATGTCAGAGCTAATATGGCTGGTTATGTCAAAGTAGCCAGATATTTTTGAATATTGAACTTTTTGCAATACAAGGTTTTTTTTAACCTGGGGCTGCTTAAAGTCAAAACTTTCATTTTACGTGTTTTCACGAGTACGGTTCTGATACTAGTTCAGTGACATCTGCAATAATGAGAGATTTGATATTGAAACAACTGGACTGACAACGTAATAAAGTAGAGACTGATATTGAAACCAGGACTGATGACGTAATAATGTATAGACTTGATATTGAAACAGGACTGATGACGTAATATTTGTAGACTTGATATTGAAACAGGACTGATGACGTAATAATGTAGAGACTTGATATTGAAACAGGACTGATGACGTAATAATTAGAGACTTGATACTGAAACAGGACTGATGACGTAATAATGTAGAGACTTGATATTGAAACACTGGACTCATGATGTAAATGAGAGACTTGATTTTGAAACAACTACACTGATGATATAATAATGGAGAGAGTTGATATTTGACACAACTACACTGATGATGTAATAATGAAGAGAGTTGATATTGAAACAACTACACTGATGATGTAATAATGGAGAGACTTGATTTTTGAAACAACTACACTGATGATATAAATGCAGAGAGTTGATATTGAAACAACACACTGATGATGTAATAATGGTGAGAGTTGATATTGAAACCACTACACTGATGATGTAATATGGATGGACAGTTGATATTGAAACAACAACACTGATGATGTAATAACTGGAGACAGTTGATATTGAAACAACAACACTGATGATGTAATAATGGTGAGAGTTGATATTGAAACTACTGGACCGATGATGTAATAATGGAGAGAGTTGATATTGAAACAACTGGACTGATGATGTAATAATGGTGAGAGTTTGATATTGAAACAACTGGACTGATGATGTAATAATGGAGAGAGTTGATATTGAAACACTACACTGATGATGTAATAAACTGGAGAGACTTGATATTGAAACAACTACCCGTGATGTAATAATATGGAGAGACTTGATATTGAAACAACTACACTGATGATGTAATAATGGAGAGACTTGATATTGAAACAGTTGGGACTGATGATGGTAAGTTGGATCAGTATGCTATACTGGATATCTTAATGGAGTGTCCTGCGCGTGCCTGTACCCATTGTCAACACAGCGCAGGCCTCCAAGGTGGTACAGGACTGCTCTAAAGGCAGGTGGGGACAGTGCTTCTCTGGGTCCTCCCAACTCCCCACTCCTCGTTCCCCACTCGCTCTCGCCCATCTCCTGGGTCGTCGATCTCTACGAAACTTCCCTTCTACTATAACAAACATGTGTCAAAAGAGCAATATGAAAGTTCTTGATTAAAGGAGCGAGTTTTTTTCTTCATGACAGCAATTCTACACCCAGGACACAACATTTAGATTACATTAATAACAGTTTGTAAGAAATGCAATACTTTTTTATTTATTTATTTTTTGTTTTGTTTTCTGTCGAAATTATCACTTTGGATGCTTTCAACATCTTCCATATTAAACAGTGCGTAAAAGAATGCATGAACACACACCACACACACACACACACACACACACACACACACACACACACACACGTAAAGCTTTTAGACACCAAGAGGACATCTGCAATGACACACTTCCTTCTAGCAGTCATTGTGTTCAAACGGTACTTGGCCATACGCCACAGTTAGAAATAAACACACAACGCTGTGTACTGCTGAGCCCAGATGATGGTCTTAAAAAAAACTTGAACCAAATAGCTCGGCCCACACGCCACAGTTTTGAAATAAAAACAAAACGCTGCGTACTGCTGGGTCAGAGGATGGTCTTAAAACCAAACTTGAACCAAATATCGGCCACACGCCACAGTTTGAAATAAACACAAAAACGCTGTGTACTGCTGGGTCAGAGGATGGTCTTACAAGCAAACTTGAATCAATATCGGCCACACTCCACAGTTTGAAACAAAAACCCTGTGTACACCGGGGCTAGAGGTTGGTTTTACAATCGACATTGAACCAAATATCTAAACATCTAGCTCTAAGAGAGAAAAAATACTGCCCCTCTTCACATTTTCCTCCTTCCCCCCTTAACCTCCCTCGCCTCCCTCTTTTTCCTCCTCCCCTCACTACTCCTCCTGCCCCCCCCCCCTCCCCAATCATTTCACTGATTTCAAACCCTACCGATATGATGTTTCAGCATCTGTTAAACACGTGACCCGCCCATTCCCTATCTGATGTCAGA
>JADBJO010003725.1:229405-231443 GCA_016801955.1 Conus betulinus
ACCGCTCAGTGTCGCTACAGGGGGACTTTTTCTTCGAAGTCAACATTGGTTCTGACTCCATTTCCAGAAAACGTTCTTCGAATTCGACTACATGCCGAAGCTCCGTGTGTGAATGCATGCATAACATTCTTGCCCACACTTAAAAGCCCATCGCATCATCTTGCCCACACTTAAAAGCCCCCATCACCAACTTTAAGAAGAAGAGAAGGGCAGTTTGGCTGTTGACGCGAATCATGCGTTCTACACATAGGATGCAGCCTCTGTTTGTTATAAAAAAAAAAAAAGACAGAAAGAAAGAAAGAAAAGAAACGAAAGAAAAACATGGACAGTATGCGTGAAAAGTCTGGGTGATTGATGTTGGTCTGAATGACTGGGTAAACGACTGAATGCCAGTACCAGCCCGAAGCTGTCCAGTGGGCTCTGTCCAGCACGCAGGGCTGCCCTGATATGGACCATTGTGCTTTATCGGGACTATGCGCTGCCATTTCTCTCATCCCAGTAGGCAGACCGTTGTTGAAGCGAGCGTGCAGAATGATTAAAGCGCTTAAAGCTTTATAATGATAATAATAATAATGAATGTTAACTCCGGAAAATAAAAAAAAAATTCCCCCCTTTACCGAAAACGGCCTGGCGCCGGCCTGATGGGAGATTCGAACCCGCAACCCCAGCATCATCAGGATCACGAGTTCTGGCCCGCTCTACCAATTGAGCTATTCCGGCGAGGGTACCTTCCTCGTCTTGAAGACAAGAGTAGGTATACTGGAGTGCACTGTGAAAGTAGGCCCTACTGTGCGCATGAATCTGGAAAGGAAATCGAAATCGGGGTCACCGTGACAACAAGTGATAATGGAGCCAAAGTTTCAGTTTCAGTTTCATCAAGGAGGCGTCACTGCGTGCGAACTGGTCTACATCCGCTACACCACATCCGCAAGTGTTGAAACCACACCGAGCAAGATTTAAAGCTGAGGGGTGACTTGATTAATGACTTACGATGATGAGGAATTAAAATTTAAGAAGAGGGTCTCGTGGCTACTACTTAGCGAAGTCTCGTGACTAGGTATTAGTAGCCCCAAGCGCTGATCAGACCTTGTGTGCCTACTACATTGGTTGTGCCATTGTTCTGTGGGTGTTGTGTGTGTGTGTGTGTGGTGTGTGTGTGTGTGTGTGTGTGCGTGCGTGCGTGCGTGCATGCGTGTGTGTGTGTGTGTGTGTGTGTGTTGTGTGTGTGTGTGTGTGTGTGTGTGCAGGGGGTGTGTGAGCACACACGGCCCACGTGTGTGTGCCAGTGCATGCGGTGTGCGAGCTCCAGTGCGTGTCTATAATTTGTGAATCCTGTGTGTATGCGTGTTTGTATGCGTGTGTGTGTGTGTGTGTGTGGGGGGGGGGGGGTGGGGGTGGTGGGAGGGGGGAGGGCGGCGGGTTCAAGGCGCGTGCGCGCGCTCATATACATGTGTGGTGTGCGAACCACAGATTTCTCTCTCTTCTCTCTCTCTTCTCTCTCTATCTCTCAATTCAATCAAATCGATGGGGATGCTCAAAAATCAAGGCGTTTCCAAGATTCTCTGAAGAACACGACAGGACTGATTCTGCTGTTTCCTTTCGTTGCATATCCAGCTTTCCCCACGCTCAATGAAAGAGATGAAGGCCACGGGCACTGACTTGCTTTGGCAGGAATCTGAACAGCGCGATCCTTAACGTATCGCAAAATGAGGAAAAGCCCTCAGCTTAGTTTCTGTAACCACGCTTCCCGAGAGGGAACCAGAAGCAGGATCGATAAAAAAAAAAAACAACAATTCACAAAATGAGTATAACAGCCGTTCTGGGATCGCACCATTGACTTGACCGCATGCCGCCCCCCCCCCCCGCCCCCCCCCCCCCCCCCCCCCCCCCCCGCCCCCCCGCCATGACTGCAAAACAACTGCTGCCCAGATGGCTTCTTTTGTTCTTTTTTACCTTTTTTATTTTTCCTTTCTTTTTCCTTGTGTGTGTTTTGTTTTGGTTGTACGGGATTTTTTCACTCAGCCCTCAGGTGTAGTGA
>JADBJO010003726.1:0-5000 GCA_016801955.1 Conus betulinus
TTTTGGGCTGGTAGAGGGAACATGAACTGGTCCATCCCACGCCTCCCCTCTCACTTTAAGCTATCCATTCACACACCACCACCCTCTCCCCCTAATTTCTAACCACTATACTCCTGCCCTCTTTGTCCACTACCACCATCACCCCTACTCCCATCTCCACGTGTCACTGCACTTCTAAATCATAAGTCCTCTCTTTCTCCCTTTTCTTTAAATCTCCCCCTACCTCCGCTTACCCGCCTCTGTCATCGTCATGTGACCCACACTGCGGAACACGGCATCTCCGGCCTTTCTGTTGACAACGTCATCTGTCTGTGCGCTGCACTGAGTAGTGGATTGCAGAAAACGTGGGACCCACCTCCATCACAGCGCCCTCTTGCGTGAAATACATCCTGTGAGTTATGCACTTAAATGATGGGATGAATGCTTTCTGGGGGTATTGATGATGTTGTTAGGTTTCCTTTTCAAGGAAAAAAAACCTCTATAGGAAAGCTCTCAGTTTCGTGTAGACTTACTGAAACATCTTTAGAATTCCTTACTTTGCCTCTATTTATTTCTTCTCTTGAAGTAAGTGTACCTATTGCCATTTTTTAAATCTCAGAGAGAGAGAGAGAGAGAGAGAGGAGAGAGAGAGAGAGAGAGAGAGAGAGAGAGAGAGAGAGAGAGAGAGTTGGTTAGTTACATATTTGTCATGTCTGCAAAAGTATTGATCAATGGGAATAAGTTTTCTGAACTTAGTTCCAATGCAATGTCAGGGGTGAGTTTGGTTGGGCACACACGTAAAAAAGGTTTTACACAGACATGGGCACACACACACACACACACACACACACACACACACACACACACACACACACACACACACACACACACACACCACACCACACACACACACACACACATTCGCACACACACACACACATTCACACACAAACTCACACACACTTACACACACACACACACACACACACACACACACACACACACACACACACACACACAGATCAAGGGGAAATGGGAGATGTGGCGGTGATGGATCATGTACTCATTCGACGTGTTTAGCCTTGCTCCCAAAGTAGCGTCACCCCACGTTCCCTTCATCTTTACACTGCTGTGTGACCACACACGTCACCCCACGTTCCCTTCATCTTTACACTGTTGTGTGACCACACACGTCACCCCATGTTCCCTTCATCTTAACACTGTTGTGTGACCACACACCGTCACCCCATGTTCCCTTCATCTTTACACTGCTGTGTGACCACACACGTCACCCTACGTTCCCTTCATCTTTACACTGCTGTGTGACCACACACGTCACCCCACGTTCCCTTCATCTTTACACTGCTGTGTGACCACACACGTCACCCCACGTTCCCTTCATCTTTACACTGCTGTGTGACCACACACGTCACCCCATGTTCCCTTCATCTTTACACTGTGTGTGACCACACACGTCACCCCACGTTCCCTTCATCTTTACACTGTTGTGTGACCACACACGTCACCCCACGTTCCCTTCATCTTTACACTGTTGTGTGACCACACACGTCACCCTACGTTCCCTTCATCTTTACACTGCTGTGTGACCACACACGTCACCCCATGTTCCCTTCATCTTTACACTGCTGTGTGACCACACACGTCACCCCACGTTCCCTTCATCTTTACACTGTTGTGTGACCACACACGTCACCCCACGTTCCCTTCATCTTTACACTGTTGTGTGTGACCACACACGTCACCCCCACGTTCCCTTCATCTTTACACTGTTGTGTGACCCACACACGTCACCCCACGTTCCCTTCATCTTTACACTGCTGTGTGACCACACACGTCACCCTACGTTCCCTTTATCTTTACACCGTTGTGTGACCACACACGTCACCCCATGTTCCCTTCATCTTTACACTGCTGTGTGACCACACACGTCACCCCACGTTCCCTTCATCTTTACACTGCTGTGTGACCACACACGTCACCCTACGTTCCCTTCATCTTTACACTGCTGTGTGACCACACACGTCACCCCACGTTCCCTTCATCTTTACACACTGCTGTGTGACCACACACGTCACCCCACGTTCCCTTCATCTTTACACTGTTGTGGGACCACACACGTCACCCCACGTTCCCTTCATCTTTACACTGCTGTGGGACCACACACGTCACCCCACGTTCCCTTCATCTTTACACTGCTGTGTGACCACACACGTCACCCCACGTTCCCCTTCATCTTTACACTGCTGTGTGACCCACACACGTCACCCCACGTTCCCTTCATCTTTACACTGCTGTGTGACCACACACGTCACCCCACGTTCCCTTCATCTTTACACTGTTGTGTGACCACACCCGTCACCCCCACGTTCCCTTCATCTTTACACTGTTGTGTGACCACAAACGTCACCCCACGTTCCTTCATCTTTACACTGCTGTGTGACCACACACGTCACCCCACGTTCCCTTCATCTTTACACTGTTGTGTGACCACACACGTCACCCCATGTTCCCTTCATCTTTACACTGTTGTGTGACCACACACGTCACCCACCATGTCCCTTCATCTTTTTACACTGTTGTGTGACCACACACGTCACCCCATGTTCCCTTCATCTTTGTGTTGTGTGACCACACACGTCACCCCCATGTTCCCTTCATCTTTGTAGCGTCACACCCATGTTCCCTTCATCTTTGTAGCGTCACGTCCCATGTTCCCTTCATCTTCGTAGTGTCACCCCATGTTCCCTTCATCTTTGTAGCGTGACCATGTTCCCTTCATCTTTGTAGCGTCACCCCATGTTCCCTTCATCTTTGTAGCGTCACCCTCATCTTTGTGACCCCATCTTTGTAACGTCACCCTATGTTCCCTTTCATCTTTGTAGCGTCATCCCATGTTCCCTTCATCTTTGTAGCGTCACCCTATGTTCCCTTCATCTTTGTAGCGTCACCCTATGTTCCCTTCATCTTTGTAGCGTCACCCCATGTTTCCTTCATCTTTGTAGCGTCACCCCATGTTCCCTTCATCTTTGTAGCGTCACCCCATGTTCCCTTCATCTTCGTAGTGTCACCCCATGTTCCCTTCATCTTTGTAGCGTCACCCCATGTTCCCTTTCTTTGTAGCGTCACCCCATGTTCCCTTCATCTTTGTAGCGTCACCCATGTTCCCTTCATCTTTGTAACGTCACCCTATGTTCCCTTCATCTTTGTAGCGTCATCCCCATGTTCCCTTCATCTTTGTAGCGTCACCCTATGTTCCCTTCATCTTTGTAGCGTCACCCTATGTTCCCTTCATCTTTGTAGCGTCACCCTATGTTCCCTTCATCTTTGTAGCGTCACCCTATGTTCCCTTCATCTTTGTAACGTCACCCCTATGTTCCCTTCATCTTTGTAGCGTCACCCTATGTTCCCTTCATCTTTGTAGCGTCACCCTGTGTTCCCTTCATCTTTGTAACGTCACCCTATGTTCCCTTCATCTTTGTAGCGTCACCCTATGTTCCCTTCATCTTTGTAACGTCACCCTGTGTTCCCTTCATCTTTGTAACGTCACCCTATGTTCCCTTCATCTTTGTAACGTCACCCTATGTTCCCTTCATCTTTGCAGCGTCACCCTATGTTCCCTTCACCTTTGCACCTTTGTGTGACCACACAGACGTAAGGGCCAGCAAATGACGACTGTCTGTCTGTGACGCAAAGGTCTGCATCATAACGCATTATCATTTCATTGGCCCATTTCGGTTCTCTCTGTGCTCCAAGTCTTGCTTATGTGGGTGAGAGTGGTTAATCTCCAACAATCTCCATCCCCATCCCCCCCCCCCCCCCCCCCTCCTCCCACATTTATATACACACGAGTGTGTTCGCATGAGAGCACACAGGTGCGCGCGTGTGCGGCGCGCACACACACACACACACACACACACACACACACACACACACACACACACACACACACACACACACACACACACACACACACACACACACACACACACACACGCATGCACGCACTCACGCTCTCTCTCTCTCTCTCTCTCTCTCTCTCTCTCTCTCTCTCTCTCTCACACACACACACACACACACACACACACACACACACACACACACACACTTATGACAACAGCATCAAAAATAAGAAATTCTACATCTTGAAGGACAAAGTTCAATGTCACTTGACGGAACGTTTCAGTGTTAGAGGAAAACTGATTATTGAAACGGTTACTATAAAATTTGCCCTTTTTACCATTTTGGAAGTGAGCTCCTTTCTTTGAAACTAACGTGTTTTCTAAAATTGTTCATTTATTTATTTATTTTTTTTTTTAGTAAATCACTGATATTTGTGAGTAAATACACCACTATAAACTCAAAACATCACTGACAAAACAGTCAATGCAGTCACAGTGCAATAAATAAAAAAGAAATTGTTCTCATACACGAATTCCATCATTTTGACTTACTCAACACAGTGAGCAGAGTAATAATGATAAATGTTCTTGGTCACTTCTCGATATCGCAGCTGCGTGGCACTAACACTAGTCATTGTACATCTTGCCAATGCTGGTTTGTTTTTGTTTTTCTTTCTTTTTCTTTGACAGCCGCCATTTTTGTTTGGCTTCACATTTGACTTGTCGTTCATGTCCTTGTTTTCAACTGAAAATCTTTCTTACATGCAATGGAAACGTGCCTGATAATAGATGATGATGAAAGTTTCTCTCCATGTACCCAGGATTTAAATGGGTGTTAATAACAATGAGCAAACTCTCATCACCATAATCTTCAAGGTAATCAGTATAAAAAGCTCCCACACAAAATGCAGTGGAGGAGAAATATAAAGTTTTTTTTTTTTCAAGCCTGGACTTGTTGGGTAAAAATGGTTGACGATTTCGAGAGAGAGAGAACACGCCCTTCAAGCTTAGAGTTGTTGCTGACAATGGTTGCTGACGTGGATGGAGAGAACAATTTCTTCCAATCTTGAGATCTGGAGAGTGTAGTTAACGACGTCAAGA
>JADBJO010003726.1:10000-25000 GCA_016801955.1 Conus betulinus
AAAGTGTTAAGGTAATTTACAAAGTTACTGGGGTTTTTGAATAGTAAAGTGTTAACGTAATTTACAAAGTTCAGAAATTACATTGTACAATACTAATACAGTCATTACTAAACTAATCATAATAATTATAACAATTCTCAGGATTAGGTTTATCTTCTCTATTCTACTGTCGCAGCTCTTCTCTATTCTAGTGTCGCAGCTCTTCTTTGTCCCCGCTGTTGTTGTTGCTGCTGCTTCCGATGGGGGTGTTATTCTATTTCTTGATATAGTCAACATTGGAGTATCCTTTATTGTTGCTGTCGGTCTAGTATTTTCCGTTATATTCCTCAGCCCAGTATCTTCTGTTGTGGTACCTCTTGGCCTAATATCGTCCGACGTCGTATCCGTTGGTCTAGCATTTTCTGTCGTGGTATCCGTTGGCCTAATATCTGTTCTCGTTCGATTTCTACAATCTTTTCTCCTTGTAGTATAAACGTTTCGGGGTAAGACCAATTCTAAGGGACACGACTCGTAATTAAACCACCTGAATCAAAGGCAGTATATTCGCAGCTAAAGGGTAGTACTTTACTAACATTACTAAAATATATCATAGCTTTAAAAGCAGCAACGATGCTGTCGCCCGGATAAAGAGATGATTCTAATGTTTTGATGGTACGAAGTCGAACATTAGTAGTATGCAACGGTACGTGGATGGTGACATTTTGTTTTGTCCGATCTGGATAATTAAAGCGTGAGTACACAGCAGAAAAATAATATTTTTTTTGCGCATAATATCAAAATTACAGGCCTGGCCGTGATAATATATTGAAACCACGGGAACCGCCAAGAAGAAAAGATTTACAAATGCGAACATTGTCTTTTAACTGCAAGACTGCTAGAGTGTCTCACTGTAAGACTGCTACAGTGTCTCGCATCTATATTTTATTTATTGGGGGGAGGAAGAAGAAATTGTTCCCCCCCCCTTTTTTTTCCCAATACGAGCGTGTATACACCACGTGTTAATTATTCTGGGAGAGGCTGGCGAAAGAAACAGTAGAGCAGGCAACAGAACATCAGAAGGGGCAAAAAAGTTAGGCAACAGAACAAGATGAAAGGCAGTAGGGGTGGGATTTTCAAATACAAAAAGAACTTTCGTTGCTTTGGTAGTAGTTGTCGTAGCTTCTTCTTCTTTGGGTGTCAAATATCTGGTTAAAACCGTAGTGGGTTTGATCTTTGCTCCATCGATCCTCAAAAAGCTTGTATTGGAAAAGTTGGCATTGTAGTAATTGGAAAAGTTAATTGTCAACAAATAATCCTGGTCTTTGGCATGCCAGCTATAGTCCAGTCCCTGTACGTGACATTCGAATGTTACTCCGGTAGGATGACTGCTAACTCCAGAATAAGTTTGGGTCGAATGCGAATCCGTAGGTACTGTTTCTAACATAATCTTCTGGTGTTCTTTTGGGAGTACTGGATAGTTCAGGGACTATCCAGGGCGTGGCTTCCAGGGGCTTAATGTGCAGGTCGTGGATTTTCATAGTGCAGCGCTGACATCTGTTTACACTGATCCTACAGCGACAACTTAGCATTACCCGCTGGCTCTCCATCTGTATTTTGCTGGTAAAATCGCAGTCGTGTTTTTTAGGATCGAGGGTGGCAACGGTAGGATTCGTGAGGGTAACTTCTTCTTTGACAGTGGTAGCATCAAGGGTGGTAACTTCTTTGGCAGTAGTAGGATTCACGGTGGCAACTTCGGTGGTAAATTCTTCCTTGACAGTAGTAGGATTCACGGTGGTAGCTTCTTCTTCTTTGGCAGTGGTACGATTCAGGATGCTCATTTCGTTGGCTGTGACAGGATCAGCGATGGTAACTTCTTTGGGTGTGGTAAAGTTTACATTCTCTGAAAAATCAATCGCCAGTACGTAGTTTTTGTTTTGGACACGCTTTGAGTAGTCCACTCCCTGTGTTACACACTGAAATTTAACTTCTCTAGGAAGATAACCGACTTCAGAGTAGTTTGGTTAAGTCTGAATCTATACGTACTGTTTCTGACATATTCTACTGGTGTCCGTGTTGGGGTAGTGGACAGTTCAGTGACTGTCCAGGGCCCGGTTTCCACGGCGGGTTCGATGTACACTACCTGGATTCTTTTAGTGCAGTGTGGACACCTGTTCTTGCTGACGGGACATCGACAGATCATTGTCACCCGCTGGCTTTCCGTGTCTACATCACCGCTAAAATCGCAGTCATTAACCGCCACTGCCGTTAAGAAGAAGTACGAAATAGCTAATATAATCATCATACTCCCGGAGAATGATTCACGCGAGTTCCCGTTCAGAACTTTCATGATTTCACTCTGCCACTGACCACCCGTCACCGCTATTTGAGTAGATAACTAGAGGAAAAAAAAAAGGATGGGAGGAAAATAGGGGAAGACACTCCTTTTTTGGTCCTTCTTCCCCCCCATGGGGAAGATAGTCCTTTTTTGGTCCTCCTTCCCCCCCGTACGATAATAGCGTCTACCCCCGCCTCTCTTTAGTCGTTCTCCTCCTTCTTTTCTTTGTCAAGAGGTGACATCGGCTTAGAATTTGTTTTTCCTTTATGGGGAAGTGGCTTTTGCAGCTCAATATCCCAGAAAATCTTATTAATATCGTCATCGTCGTCCTCGGGTGGTGGGGGTGCTAGCGATTTGTCATTCGGTATAGTTTTTGGCACATTAACGTTTTTAGGCAAAGTTTTTGCCTTCTTCATGATTTTTTTTAAGAACTTCTGGACTAAGCAACTCGCCCACATTTCAAACCAGAAAGCTTTTATTGACTTACAGAGGGGGAGGGGGAATAAACAAGACGGAAAAGAAACAAGACGGAAGAGGGAAGAAGAATAGCGTGAGAAATAGAAAAAACCTTATAAATTTTCCAGTTCTTGTATGTTAAGCACATTTCTCTTGTTGACCAAGGGAGACAACCATGTCTAACTACGTCCCCACCATCGCCCACTACGTGACAGACGACGAAGACGGGGATACTATAATTTTGGAACTAGAAGCCGGCTCTGCAAGCCCCCAGGATTTGGAAGAAGTATCCGAGCGCGTCGCTATGGCCTATCATATCTGGGACAACATCGACCCTCCCGATGGATTAGACAGTGAGGTCGTTATTACGAGGATGCAGGCGAAATGCGAAGAGAAGTCTTTAGTTTTGTCCCCTCTGTTTACCCAGATTTGCAAAACCAGTATCTGCAACATATGTTATAACGTCTACGACGACGGTCCCCACTACCCCATGACCATGGATCCCTGCAACCATGTTATGTGTTATAGTTGTTGCCGACGCATTATGGGCGAGCGGTTGACCCGTGTCCAGTATGCCGGACGCTGCCTGTCAACATCATTAAAGCGCAGAGTACGGCCAGCGTGATGCGCACCTTGCTAGAGGAGGAGGAAAAAAATCTTGACTTACAACTCCAAAAGAAACAAAACCCGGGCATCGCTGACGTTTTTAAAAACTTCCTCCTCAGTCGCCTAGAACTAGCAAAATGTCAGCAGATGGGCTTTTTGGAGACGGCCCGTAATGCGGCTAAAGAGAGGAGCTTGACCTACGCGCCGACATTCGCTCCGCGTTGGTGAAGGAGGTTTAATCGGCTGAGCCACGAAATTGCCATGTCCTTCGAAGATCTCTCAGGAATGGATAACGCCACTGTTCTGCGAGAGGCGCAGGAGATTTCCAAGCGTATTAGTGTAAAAGAGTTCTTTCATAAATCCATGACTGACATTTTTACCGGTTTTAATGAAGTAAATGCTATCCTGAACCGCATGGTTCAAGGTAGCTTGCTAAACGATGCCGCTGCCATGGCCACGAGAGACAGATATATGGGACCGGATGCGCTCAAAGGATCCGGGGTGTTCAATCTACATCACTTCAACCTAACTAATTCAAGCTCATTCTCGGAGTTACCCGAAGGAGTTGTGCAACGAATTGTACAGAACATATATACCTTGAACAGGGCGGCTTCGCGTAGGGTAAAAAGAAACACTCGTCGCCCCGCTCGTCCCAAGCCCACAAGCAGTCAATAATGCCGTTATAACTGGGTTATAACGACTTGTGTGTTATTGATTGTGTTTTACGTTTACCATGACACTTAGCTTCCTGCTGTATGTGAGACACTTTTGTAATAATCAAAGGACTGCTGTTTACAAGGTGAGATAGACTGCCCTTGCAAGAGGGATAATGTTGCTTGCCTGTGGGTCTGTGTGTATGAAATGGAAAGACGGATAGAGAGATAAGCGAGATAGCGAGCCGTATGATATGTGAGAGTAACAAGGATGTTATATGTTAATATAGAGACTTGTTGTGAGAGAGAGAGAGAGAGAGAGAGAGAGAGAGAGAGTCTTGAGTAAGAGAGAAAGAGAGTGATTGTCTTGAGTAAAGAAAATAAATGACCTGTAAACTAGTGTAATGTGTTTGTGTATGTGAAAGAGAGAGAGGGAGAGAGAGACAGAATGGTGGAGAGAGAGAGAGAAATGAGTGGTGGCGAGAGAGGGATAGAGACAGAATGGTGGAGAGAGACAGAGAGACAGAGTGGTGGAGAGAGAGGGAGAGAGAGACAGAATGGTGGAGAGAGACAGAGGAAGACAGACAGCCAGAATAAGCATCCTTCAACAAAACACACACTGCCACAATCAATAGCACAGCCAACACACGCACTGCCACAATCAATAGCACAGCCAGAACAAGCATCCTTTAACACTCATAAACACACACACACACTGACATAATAGCCTTCTGCGCACGCTCATACAGGAAGATAGACAGTCAGAACAATAGGTAGCCTTCAACACACACACGCATTGACAATAGGTAACCTTCACCGCGCATGCACATATCACACCCGAGGCGATTTGTAAAAATTCAAATACTTTTATTATATGCACCAATTTTATATGCGCCATATACATTCTCACGTTCTCTCTCTCCCGCTGTCTCTCCCGCTCTCTCTTTTCCATCCTCTCTCGCTCGCTCTTCTTTCGCCCCTCTCTCTCTCTCTCTCTCTCACACATACACACACACACACTCAGTCTGTCTGTCTCACACATACACACTCACTCTCACACACTCACTCTCACTCTCTCACTCTCCTCAATCTCTCCTCACTCTCTCTCACTTTCTCCTCATTCTTCTCTCTCTCTCTCTCTCCTCTGCTCTCTCTCTCGCTTGCTCTCTCTCTCTCTCTCTCTCTCTCCTCTCTCTCTGTACAACAGCATCATATCCGTACATTTTCAAACATCGGCGTACATAATCAATATTAATCAATGGCATTAAGACATCACTCTCTCAGTTAATTTGTAAAATTCAAATATAACTTTTATATGCACCAATTTTATATGCGCTATATACATTCTCACGTTCTCTCTCTCCCGCTGTCTCTCCCGCTCTCTCTTTTCCATCCTCTCTCGCTCGCTCTTCTTTCGCCCCTGTCTCTCTCTCTCTCTCTCTCTCTCTCTCTCTCTCTCACACACACTCAGTCTGTCTCTCACACATACACACTCACTCTCACACACTCACTCTCACTCTCCTCAATCTCTCCTCACTCTCTCACTTTCTCCTCATTCTTTCTCACTCTCTCTCTCCTCTGTCTCGCTTGCTCTCTCTGACTTTCTCACTCTCTCTCCTCTGTCTCGCTTACTCTCTCACTCTCTCTCTCTCACTCTCTCTCTCTCTCTCTCTCTCTCTCTCTCTCTCTCTCTCTCTCTCTCTCTCTCTCTCTCTCTCTCTCTCTCTCTCTCTCTCTCTCTGTACAACAGCATCATATATCCGTACATTTTCAAACATCGGCGTACATAATCAATATTAATCAATGGCATTAAGACATCTCTCTCAGTTACACACACTCTCTTTCCCGCTCTCCCCCTTTCTCTCGCTCTGACACACACGCCTCTCGCCCCCCACTCTCTCACACGCGCCTCTCTCTCCCTCTTCAGGTAAACGACATTTTTGAGAGATCATATGACAACTTCATCCAGTCTTTGATAGCCTTTTCTTCCGACTAATTCTTGAACAAAGTGAAGATCCCACTAACACAAGTCCTCCACATTCAAAATCAAGGATGCGCACAAATGAACTGATCACCAACGCCCGACACTGCATTATACTTATACAAAAGTGTGTTTGGCATCGAAATACGATCTGTAAGTCAATATGGCAAAACAGGATGTACGATACACATTGTTAAATCTTTCAATTGGCTGTTTTGGGTTCAGAGGCTGATAGTGATACATCGTGACAGGCTGTCTCCTGAAGGAATGACAACGTGTTCATCGCACACATGGTGCCACAGCTGTTGCTTCCGTTAGTCATAGACATTATACAGCAATGCACGAAATGAGTGCTCACGAAGTAAGAAAACGTTTAGCTGCCACCTGACTGTTGTGCTTCAACTTTTGAGGGTTAGGGTTAGGGTTAGAAGACTTGTTACGCTAGAATTCTTGAACAAAGTAAAGATCCCACTAACACAAGTCCTCCACATTCAAAATCAAGGATACGCACAAATGAACTGATCACCAACGCCCGACACTGCATTATACTTATACAAAACGCCCGACACTGTATTATACTTATACAAAAGTGTTTGGCATCGAAATACGATCTGCGAGTCAATATGGCAAAACAGGATGTACGAGACACATTGTTCAAATCTTTCAATTGGCTGTTTTGGGTTCAGAGGCTGATAGTGATACATCGTGACAGGCTGTCTCCTGAAGGAATGACAACGTGTTCATCGCTCACATGGTGCCACAGCTGTTGCTTCCGTTAGTCATAGACATTATACAGCAATGCACGAAATGACTGCTCACGAAGTAAGAAAAAACGTTTAGCTGCCACCTGACTGTTGTGCTTCACTTTTGAGGGTTAGGGTTAGGGTTAGAAGACTTGTTACGCTAGAAGTCCAGCACCGCGTTTAGAAGCTTGATGTAGCGGATGGCCAGGCGAATGATCTGGATCTTCTCCGGGGGGTGGGTGGGGAGTAGCCGTCTCAACTGAGAGAAGGCCGTGTTGAATCTCTCCGCTCTGAACTGGGCGGTGGGCACTCTGCCATCCAGGTTGCCCAGCTGTCGCGCACCCGATCCTGCACAATCAGAATCAGGAACCGCCGTCAGATATTCTATTGAATTATGTTACAGAGAATTATGAGCAATAATTGTCATTCTACTATACAACTCCAAAAAGATGACCACACACACGCCCATGCAGACACAATCCTGGGCGGTCTGGGCACTCTGCCATCCACGTTGCCTGCACAATTGGAATTAGGAACCGTTATCAGATATTCTATTGAATGTTACAGAGAATTATGGAACAAAATTTTCATTCAACTGTACAACTCCAAAGATGACACATATACACAAGCCCATGCAGACACAATCGTACTCGCATACTTTCCTGCACACACACATTAAACTTAAAGTCTCATTTACCTTGAAAGGCTTGACGATGCTGATGTCGATGGGTTAGGCGAGGGTTGCGCAACCAGCAGGCAGGATGGCAGCAGCGGTACAGAGTACGACTGTAAACGCCTCTTCTCTGCTTTCTTTATCTTTGTGATGCGCACCAAGGTGGGGGTGGGTGGGCGTTTCACACATACGCGCGCATACACACACGCTCACGCAGAGTGCATCTCTTGCATGCATACACCTCTCTCTCTCACACACACCCTCTACGTGCCTCTATTTTGGAAAGAAACCACTTCTAGTGGCTTCGTAGACTCTCAATAATGCTTTATATTTTGTTTCTTGGTCTGTTAATTCTTCTAATTCATGAAATTCGTCCCGTCTTGCCGCTAATAAGTTTTGTAATTGGGACGGGGCTTGTTGGGTCGGGAGGGAGGGTGCGGGGGGGGCATGGCGGACGGCCTGGTACTGGGGCTGCGCCGTGGCCGACTGATGATGGGTCGGGAGGGAGGGTGCGGGGGGAGCATGGGAGGCGCCTGGTGCTGGGGCTGCGCCGTGGCATCGGCGCATGTCAGCCACGGGGGAGGTTGGGACTGGGCCGGGGCCGGGAGGGAGGATGAAGGGAGGGTATGGGAGGCGGCCGGACTGCGCCGGGGCCGGGCCGCGGCTGGCTGTTGGGCCGGGAGGGAGGATGAAGGGAGGGTATGGGAGGCGGCCGGGCTGCGCCGGGGCTGCGCGCACGGAGGGGGTTGGGGCCGAGTGATGATGGGAGGCGGCCTGGTCGGGGGCCGCGGCCGACTGGCTGTTGGGCCGGGAGGGCTGGGGCTGCGGGGAGGGTATGGGAGGCGGCCTGGTGCTGGGGGCTGCGCCGTGGGGACATGGCCGCATGGGTCGGGAGGGAGGGTGCGGGGGGAGATCCCACGGCGTGGGCATCGGGGGGGAGGAGGGTATGGGAGGCCGGATGGGCTGCGCCGTGGCGGGACTGGGGATGGGCCGGGAGGGAGGATGCGGGGAGGGTATGGGAGGCGGCCTGGTGCTGGGGCTGCGCCGGGGCCGAGTGATGATGGGTCGGGGCCGCGGCTGGCTGTGGCCGGGAGGGAGGATGCGGGGAGGGTATGGGAGGCGGCCTGGTGCTGGGGCTGCGCCGTGGCTGACATGCGCCGATCCCACGGAGGGGGTTGGGACTGGGCCGGGCCGGGAGGGGGGATGCGGGGAGGCATGGGAGGCGGCCTGGTACTGGGGCTGCGCCGTGGCCGACTGATGATGGGTCGGGAGGGAGGGTGCGGGGGGAGCATAGGAGGCGGCTGGTACTGGGGCTGCGGGTGGCATCGGCGCATGTCAGCCACGGAGGAGGTTGGGACTGGGCCGGGGCGGGAGGGACGGATGAAGGGAGGGTATGGGAGGCGGCCGGGCTGGGGCTGCGCCGGGACGGGGGATGGGCCGGGAGGGAGGATGCGGGGAGGGTATGGGAGGCGGCCGGGTGCTGGGGCTGCGCCGGGGCCGAGTGATGATGGGTCGGGGCCGCGGCTGGGTTGGGGGAGGGGATGCGGGGAGGGTATGGGAGGCGGCCGGATGCTGGGGCTGCGCCGTGGCCGACTGATGATGGGGCCGGGGCCGCGGCTGCTGTTGGGCCGGGAGGGAGGATGAAGGGAGGGGTGGGGGTGCTGGCGGCCGATGCTGGGCGGGCGTGGCCGACTGGGAGGGAGGGTGCGGGGGGATAGGAGGCGGGGAGGGCTGCGCCGTGGGATCGGAGCAAGGAAGGGGAGGTATGGGAGGCGGCCGGGGTCAGCCCAGGAGGGCTGGGGCTGCGCCGGGGAGGATGAGGGGAGGGACTCATATGCGCTGCCATACTCATGCGCCCATACATGCTCCTTGGGTTGTTGATGGGGGGGGTCCAGCACGTAGGGGAGGAGCGATGATTCGGGGGACGCCGGTCCTGCCAGCGCGGAGAGGTACCGCGGCCATTTTGCGGGCGACGGCCCAGGGTCACTCCTCATGGGAGCGGGTCGCTCCCATGAGGAGTGACCCTGGGCCGCTGTAAAGGGGACGGTTGCTATGGGGTCCAGGGCCGCAGCAGGGGGGGAGGAGGAGGGATACTGGGCTGCTGCAGGTGGGGCTTGGTCTGGGGCGCTTGATACTGGGTCTTCTAATAATCGAAAAAAAAGCTCAATGTCCTCGTTATCATCTTCTTGTCTATAAGGAGAAATGGGCTCGTATCCTGTAGAGGCGCTTCCTGCCTCCATGGAGGGGACCCTAGCAAGTTCCTCCTCCTGCTCTTCCTCGTCCTCCTGCTCCTCCTCCTGTTCCTCCTCCTTCTCCTCCTCCTGTTTCCGCGTTGACTGGCCAATGGCAACAACGGCTGACGTATGAGTTTACATCATCCGTTGTTGCATACGAAAAGTTTAAAAAATTAAAACTTTGAAAAACCGGGTGGATATACCCACTTACCTATTCTATTAAAGCCACCACGGTCACTACTTTTTGGCCAGATGTATTTGTGCCAAGCCTCACCGACCAAACTGCTTGGCCCACTTTCCGAGCTAATTTCAATCTTAAACACCGCGCCTTTCTTCCGGTGCTGTTTTGACCTTTCTTTGTCCTTTTCCGTAAAGATATCAAAGTCTTCCGGAAGTCCAAAGAAAATACGTCTAAACCCGTCTTTTAACTCTGCGAGGCCTTTTTCCTCTTGAACTTCTTCTAGCTCAGACAGTAACCGGCAGAAAATTGAAAGAAGAAGTTTACTGACTGCTAGAACTTGGTAGCCAAGTCCGTTTTTTCTCTTTCACTGAACTTTCAACAGTGACAGTATTTGAAAAAATTTCTGACAGTGAGGGTACTCTTTTCGAAATTTTTGTGGAAAAAAACAATTCCGGCTAACTCTGAGTTTTCAAACAAAGCCAAATGTAATAAAACACCACTCACCGTTTGTGAAGGTATTCCAAAATGTGAAAGGCTATTGAGATTACTTTGAATATCACTATAAAATGTTTTCCAATGGTCCGCGCGCCCTTTAGTAATTGGTTTTGTTTGAACTCTCAAAGCAACAGGAGACCAGGGGAGCGATCGGAGAAACTCTTCAGGGTGCACCTTCACTGGGAGACATTGAAGAAACGCCTTTACGGAAAGAAATCCTAGCGGGGGGGCAATGCCGAGGGAGGCTGTGCAGTTAAATTTATACCTATTCTACAATCAAGCCGAAGACAAGGGGAACGGTTGTGGATTAATCAGGGAATACGGAATACAAAAATTGCGCAACGGCGATTGGTTCCCGTTTAAGTGGGGTTTTCCGCACGAATCATCAAGTGCGATGCACCAACTACGCAGATAATGATAACAACATGACGGTTGCCAGCGTTGCAACGCCTATAGTAATTTTAGTCCAATTCCACCCCGCTGCCCAATCATCGTTTAAACAGTTACAGAATTGTACAAAACCAGTCCAGCCGTTGTTTTGCATTATCCAAGGCTGGAGGACTCGCTCGGCGTAAAGTTGCACCCAGTCAATGACAGAATACACAATCCTGTATTCGGGAGACTTTAGGAAAGCATGTAAAGCAAACTGTCCTGCGTAGTAAAAGTACATTCCAACCCTCCCCAGTTCAAACCACCCCGAAAAAGCTCGTCTGCCACACACTGGAAACTCTGAAATGTTGTTTCACTCAAAATCAATTTGTTGTTTTCAAAGTATTTGCGTTCTATCTTGTCACAAAGACGTCTCATGGCGGTTTGAACTTCACTGCATGTAACGTAGTCTTTCTTTGGCCCAGAAATCCTTTTTTTTTTCAAATAATACCAAATGTAATCTTCAGCCACGGACCTCATAGAACTCATTGTGAGTCGGTTATAAAAAATATTCTTACTTTGACCACGTAGTTAAAGGCAATAAAATACATACAGATGGCAAATCTGGTAATCCTCTTGCCTCATTCTCTCTGTCTTTTTTGTTTAGTCGGGGAAGGGAATACAAACTAGGGAAGGGAAAACTTCAGGACCGAAAGTTGTGTACTTAAGCGGGCTGTCTCATTGTTGCTACTATAAATAAACAATGGGGAAGGGAAAAAGTTCCGCGTAGACTATATATACACTGGCGGCGTGTAGTTAGTCGTTAGTATTTCAACATACTTCAGTGAGTGCTTTCTGTGTTTGCCTGTGGTGTCTTTGCCTGTGGTGTCTTTGCCTTTTTCTCCAGAGGTAAGTTGATTCTTATGTTCCTTCTTCCACTAATACGATAAAATAGCTAGTTATTTAGTTATTTACAGGAACAACTATTGTGATGCTAACCGCAACTGCTCCTTCTTGCGCGTCGAGTTTATGTATCTTTATTGCTCTCTACACACACATACACGTACAGATACACCACACATCTTTTAAAACACACATAATTCTGTTTGTTCAGAAAGCTTACGGAGAACAGAGCATCCGACCCAATCCTGGAAAGAACGGGTACGCGTTGGGTCCAATATACCCGCCCGAAGCTGAGCACGTGTGCGCGGGTACCGACGCCTGCAAGACTACTGAAATTTCCGATTGAACTAAACGTTAACCCCCCACAAAAAAATAACGATGTATACTGTCACAGAGTTTTGCAAAAGGCTTGTAGACAAAGAAACTCCTGTAATTGTAATAGACGTTAGTAAGATTAACCCTGTGTACGAAAACGTTGATCCAGACCTATGGGGAAAAGGCGATTAAGCGAATGACTCATGAAGATATTCGTATGGTTTGTTCGGCCCTCAATACAGGAATTGATTTTGACTACCCAAGGCACGTTCGCGGCTAAATAGATACGTCAAATATTTATTGTTGAGGCGGGTTTTAACGAACAGAGATCCGTTCTGTTTATAGACCTGTGTCGCGTGAACAACATCGACACGGTTGATTTTATGAAATGGTATACGTACGAAACGTGTTTTTGGAAAGAGTTTAACCGGGACAATTGGTTCTACATTCAGATCGGTGGACAAGTCTTTATAACCGTTATGGAGTGGATGATGTTTTATGCGATGGAAACCACCAACTGGAATAGAGCCGTAGCCCTGATAGAAAATGCCTACGTCAAGAAAAGCACTGTCATGATGTTGGTGCATAAGTTAGTGACCGATAGACACTACGACGTTTTGTTACGGTTATACCACTTGCCAAGCGCGCACGAACTAATCGATTGGCAGAAAACGTTTATGAAATATTGTAAGCGAGTGCTACCCCATCGTACGGAAGAAAAAGAACAACAATTTCTGGAAACCGTTTTATATTTTGAGCCAATAACCATCCGTAATGTGAAAAGTGAAGCAGAATGGTTTTAAACACCTGCTAATGAGAACCTCTATGTTTTCGTGGATACAAGATCGTATCATCAACGCAGCGGTGCCCACGTTACAGGAAAGTTGCCGAACCGCCGTTCTTCGATCGCTTCAGGGATCGACCATACAAGAACGGGAAACCGCTATTGACAAATGTATAGAGAATAGCGTTATGCGTTCCTTTTTAAAATTAAAGAGATGATTTTGCTTCAAACACGGGGAACATGCTACTTTTTGGTTGGTTCTTTGCTCCGCTATCAGCACATCATCATGATCATCATATCCTCGCTCCTGCAGCTGTTACTCTCGTCGATATTGCACCCAGTAAGCCCCCCAATACACCGGTCATTTATCTTTGTCTATCTCTCTCTCTCTTTGGCTCTTTTATTGTTATTGCAATATTAGCTGGCAATGGTCCCAAAGGAAATGAGCTTTCAAAATAATAACCCGTCATCTGCGCATCATCACAAGGCCTCGGGATTATGTAATTGCGCCTTTTCAAACGTGTGATGGACTTTCCTACGTTCTCTCTCTCTTTCTCTCTCTCTCTCTCTCTCTTCTCTCTCTCTCTCTCTCTCTCTCTCTCTCTCCTCTCTCTCTCTCCGAGACTCTCTCTCTCTGAGACTAGCTTATTTAAACTTTTCAGTCTTCTGTGCTGAATATAATGTCTTATGATTCATCTCTTATGTTTATGTGCCGCTTTGTCTTTATTATGTCCTGCTTTGTTTTGTTATGTCCGTCTTATTGTTCTCTTATGTCCCGCTTTGTTGAGAAGGGGAAAGAAATTGGATGATGATTGTTGTGTTATAGGTTACTTTGGGACGGACTGACCCGTGCTGTCACCAGCTGGTTACCGTGTTGGGACCTGGAACACGTCTAAGGGGCCAGGAGTGAACTAGTGGCGACTACGTAACGGTCACGCCAACGACTGCAGTCGGCCTTGACACTCCATCGCACACGGCTGGCGTCCTAGACCCAACCCCTGCCTGTGACGATTGAGACCGTGATCACGTGATCTTCCAAAAACAAACAAAAATACGTGCCTGGTCAGTGTGCGAAGACAAAAGCTGTAAGGGACTTTTTAGTCTCATAGAGCAATCTCTCTCTCTCTCTCTACATATACATACATATGTGTATTTGATCATCTTGTCCACCCTTTTTATATAACATATTCTATCTGATAATTGTTGGTTTCCATTATAGGAGAATATTGTCTATTGTTGAATTTCTTTTTTTGTTATTTAGTATATATAGATAATATTAAAATGGCATTTGATAATATTAATTGGGATAACGGTCCCGAACTTCAAGACCAACAGGAACCCCAGCCTGACCTGCACATTCAGGATCATCTCCCACATGTCAGGACATGGCTTAATATATGGGATAATAGTCAGATTGCGGCAGCCTCAAACCAAACTCTGTGGCAACGGTATGTGGAGTTTTTAAGGATTGCCCCTTTGATAGAAAGGCTAGTAAGAGAACTGCCCAGAGAGGAAATCGATAGGTTAGTGCCTACCTACTTAGGATACATATATAATTTTGAAGAAACTGAGGTCACCCTGATTGAGAGATACTACACTCGTTTGCTCTTGCCACCCCTGCAACAAGCGTGTGTGAATATGCTTGTTGACAATTATCATACGAGTTGTGATGAACTGCCACTCCAACTCAATGCGGAAATAGAGTATCTTAGGGCTGTTGATTATTATTGGGAGCGACAGTTTATCGGGATTAGTTAAGGATTTTGTTCATGATGTGTATTGTTTGTCTGCTGTCTATCTTATAGATGGCGGCCAGTAGCAACCCAGTACCTACTTTCCTCTGGACTGAAGGGACTGAAAACAGAGGGGCGGCAAGAGAAGAAGGGCCGCCAAAGAAAAGAAAGAGAGTTACCTGTGCGGACAAAGTACGCCATCTCACCTTAGAAAATGCACAATTAAGCGCACAACTGGCAGCCCTACACGCACAACTGGCAACCCTACAGGCACAGGTGGCAGACCTACAGAGAAAGTTAAACGAGAGCGGCATTTCCTGCACTCTTCAAACGATCGAAAAATGACCGTATTCAAACAGGAAATACGTGTTTGAAGGCACAGTTAGAGGTGGTTAGAAAATATGCTAACTTTCTGTTGTCTATCTCTGTGAAGTCATGCCCACAACTTTCTACCCTCACCCCCTTTTTAACTTGCGCGCGCGTGCGTGCGTGCGTTTGTGTGTGAGATGGTTTTCCCATTTCCCCTTCCTTTTTTTTTTCCCTTCCTTTCCCTTGGTTAA
>JADBJO010003726.1:32500-44358 GCA_016801955.1 Conus betulinus
CTTACAACATTATAAAACAACTATATATTTATGTATATGTATATATAGCAAGTAACAGCAAATAAATAACATTAATCAGTTACTGATCTCATAAAACCAGTACTTTGGGTTCGTTATGCATTCACTGAATATTGGTAAGAACAAACTTGTGTCTTGTGTGTGTTTTTTTTAAAAAATAAATGATGATGTTGCCACCAAGGAGAACGAGTCCTATGCATTGCAGGATGAGAATGATCACTGTCAGAAGACTTGGTCTTTGCACTTCTCGCCTTCAGTGCTCAAATTAGAAACTGTGATAGCAGAAATATTGTTACAGAGATGGTGAATGTGAGTGGGATTACAGAAGTGGTGAATATGACAGGGATTGGATGGGTTGTTTTTTTCATCGGGGTGGTATAACTGAAGCTTGTGAATGTGACAGGTAATGAATGATTTATGTAAAAACAGGGGGGTATAGTTGAACCTTGTAAACTCCGTTGTCCCTTAGTTCGGATGCTGGCACTTTAGCCACAACCTGGTCGGTCAACGGGCTCCCCAGGGAGAAGCCAAACCCGGATTCGCACTCTGGCTTGTCCGCTTCCTCTGAAGGCCAGTGACAATCAAAAACGTTTTCAGCCGCGTCGTTAAAGAAGTGTTTAACAATAATGCCTCGTCTTGTATCCTTGAGATTAATTGGGAGGGGACATCTCATGGCGACCTCGCCATTGTCCAGGCTTACTTTAGTTCCAACACACAGTTCCAAAGAGCGTTGACCTCCGCGATCTTTGGTTGGCGTAAGAATAGAGCTGTGTGCTGATATAATAAATAACACAGGGATTGGATGACTTGGCTTGATTGGGAGGAAATAACCTAACCGTGTACTGCCCCTCGTTCCTCAACATGGTTACAGGCGCTTTGGCCACGAGTTGGTTGGTTAATGGACTGTCCAGTTTGAAGCCAAATCTAGAAAAGCAGCCGGGTTTCTCTGCCTCCTCTGTAGGCCAGTGACACTCTCAAACACAACAGTATTGTTTAAATTGGTAACAACAATACTGTGTCGCGTGTCCCTTATGTTCACTGAGAGGGGGGCAACTCACGGCGGCCTGGTCCTCATCCAGGGTCACTTTAGTTCCAATACACAGGTCCAAAGAGTGAGTAGGCCAGCCGAGTACGAGTACGATCACTAATTTTGTCCAGATCATCATGAATGTTTTGTTTCTTACTTTGCTCTGCTTGCTCTGCTTTTTTTGCTCTGCTTTTTTTGTTTATATTGTTCTCCTCTCCAAGAGTATTTTTTCCCCCTCCCCCTATGATTGCTATAAAAATTGGGCCGGGAAGAATAACGTGCACTGTCACCTCATCGTCATCTTGTGTATTTGTGTCTAAAGATTACGTTCTGTCTCAGACGGGAGTGTTTTTTTTCATAAGAAATCCGCCACGAGAAAGAGACATTGGTATTTACACAATAATATGAACAACACCTCTGCTGAGGGGATAGACTTTATTTCCACCCCGCATGAGCATGCCGGCTGTGAGTTGACGGACTACGATGTGACGGACTACAATGTGTTTAACAACACCTCTGCCGAGGGGATAGACTTCATTCCCATTCAGCATGAGCATGGCGGCTGTGAGTTAATGGACTACGATGTGTTTATAGCCTTGGTACTCACTTTGATTACCGTAGCCTCGGTGTTTCTGTCTTACTGTCTGGAAAACGCATATTTGTTTTGAGGACGCAAAAAGACAAGACATAAGACGTTTAGGAAAAAGACAATCGCAAGCGTTAAGAAGTCATTTTGTGGCTTGGGCATAATTATTTTTTTCCCCTGTCTGTGTTATAATTTTTCATCTTTTTTTTCCGAGCAGAATACAATCTTTGTTTTATAACGAACATGGCTATTACCCCAAGTGGATAGAGGTTATTGACTACGTCCATAGGGACAAATATTTTTCTCCTTACGTTTTTCATGATATTTGTGAAGCCGACGCCTATTCTTTCCTCGGCGCCTGCCGTCAATTTGGTTCGCCTAAATGTCTTGTAATGGCGACTATTTTTTTTAACAAACTGGATGAAGTGTTACGCATAATCTGTGGGGACGGTCTTGCGTATGAAACTGCGTTATATTTTGTTAAACAAAACATGTGGTTCACGCTTCAGAAATTACTAAAGCATGCTCCCCAAGACGCGCCGCATAAGTGGCCGCATAAGTTTATAATGGATTTAGCGCACTTAATGACGCACCGTGGTCCGTCGACTTGCGAAAGCCTGGAAGTGTATAAAATGTTATTGAACCGGATGTCTACCAGAGCATTGAGGAGAGTCTTTAACAGCGTCATGTATTTTGCAAAATCCCAAAAACTTGAATGTATTATGTTTTTCAAGCGCAGAAGGTGTCAGACGAGCAGTCGAAAAAGCTTTAAACGAGAGGTCCTATATTTTTAAGGCGGTTGACTCCATGGTTAAAAATAACATATACTTTCCGTACGTAAATAGGAATGAGAGGAGAAACGTTCTGTACGTGCTTCAGAAGTCAGGCGCTTTTCAGTATTTCCTATTTATAAGCGGTTCCCAAAAATGACGGTTATGGCGACTGCAGTGAAACACCTTGACTACAATGTTGTGGAATTTCTTTATAGGGCTGGAGCAACCACCAAGAGCGAACTGTATTGGCTGAGTAAACAACCCCCACTGATGATTGTTACCCAGGATGAAAAACTTATGAATTTGAGAAAAAAAAACCATGGAGTATCTGTCCCGTAAAGCCTCGCGACCGCATTCTTTGCAGAAGCTAGCTCTGCGAGAAGCAACCAAACATCTAGGGTGGGGTAGTGCCAGGGAGGCGAACATTAACAGTTTACCGATTTCTACTATTATAAAAAAACAGATTGAGGTACATGAAACCAGTGCTTGGGGTTCGCACTTTCCCAAACATTAACAGAACAAACTTGTTTGGCAATATAAAGGGCGGATAATCTAACCTTGTGACAGGCAAATAAAATTAAAGTTGCTTGTGCGCTCTTGTGCGCTCTTGGCCTTGGTTGTGCGCTCTTGGCCTTGGTTGTGTGCTCTTGGCCTTGCTGGTGCGCTCTTGTACTTGGTTGTGCGCTTTTGGCCTTGCTGGTGCGCTCTTGTACTTGGTTGTGCGCTCTTGGCCTTGGTTGTGCGCTCTTGGCCTTGGTTGTGCGCTCTTGGCCTTGCCTGTGTGCTCTTGGTTGTGCGCTCTTTGTGCGCTTTTGGTTGTGCGCTCTTGGTTGTGCGCTCCTGTGCGCTCTTGGTTGTAAAGTTAAATTAAAATAAAAAAAAACAACTTGCATAAGCTCTGTGCTAAATAAAATTAAGTTGCTTGTGCGCTCTTGTGCGCTCTTGGCCTTGGTTGTGCGCTCTTGGCCTTGGTTGTGTGCTCTTGGCCTTGCTGGTGCGCTCTTGTACTTGGTTGTGCGCTTTTGGCCTTGCTGGTGCGCTCTTGTACTTGGTTGTGCGCTTTTGGCCTTGCTGGTGCGCTCTTGTACTTGGTTGTGCGCTCTTGGCCTTGGTTGTGCGCTCTTGGCCTTGGTTGTGCGCTCTTGGCCTTGCCTGTGTGCTCTTGGCCCTTGCTGGCCTTGGTTGTGCGCTCTTGGCCTTGCATAAGCTCTGTGCTAAATAAAATTAAAGTTGCTTGTGCGCTCTTGTGCGCTCTTGGCCTTGGTTGTGCGCTCTTGGCCTTGGTTGTGTGCTCTTGGCCTTGCTGGTGCGCTCTTGTACTTGGTTGTGCGCTTTTGGCCTTGCTGGTGCGCTCTTGTACTTGGTTGTGCGCTTTTTGGTTGTGCGCAAGTTGTTTTTTTATTTTAATTTAACTTTACAACCAAGAGCGCACAGGAGCGCACAACCAAGAGCGCACAACCAAAAGCGCACAAATCACTCTCAACTTACTTCCGGGGAGGGAGATCACTCTCAAATTAATTTTAAAACAACAAAGACAAGAGAGCGCATTACAAAGACAATAGACAATATTCACCAATAATCCTTCCCATAATCAGGGGAAGGGGAAGGGGAGGGGGGCGAAGACAGTCAAGTACGTCAATGGATGGGAAGGATGGATGGGAAGGGATGTCAATGGATGGGAAGGGAAAGATAGAAGCCTGAACAAAGAAACAGTTCGTTCGGTTCAGATGGGAAGAGAAAGATAAGAGCGGGGGGCGGAGACAGTCAAGTACGTCACTTGATGGGAAGGGAAAGATAGAAGCCGGAGGGGAAAAAGAGTTCGGTCGGGTTAGATAGGAAGACGTCTGTTACACAATTCATACGCCAAAATTCTTTCCGATAATCAAGCCATTCAATTCTTACGTCAGTTATACAATTATTATGTGCAATAATCAAACCATTCAGTGCGTGTGGGGGAAAAAAACATAAACCATAAACCATAAATAAACCGCTCTCCCGTCTACATAAAGTACTCACGCACAGCGCATTCCTAAAATCTTTAACTAGGGTCTACAATGTGCGCGGTTGTCGTCTTGTCTTGTCTTGTCTTGTTTTTCTCTCTGTATTGTCTCATTTGTCGGGCTATAAACCATTTGCATGGAGCGCGCTTCCAAGTTGAAGAGCGTCCGTTTCTCTTGTCCATTTCTTGGTCTTCTGTGTTTCGTGTCTTACTGTGTCTTCTTCTTACCTGTCTTTTCTTTTCCCGTCTTTGCCTTTTGTTTCGGACTTATCTGTGTCTCTTTGTTTGCCTAGGAAATCCAGGTAAACTCCAAGTACATCGCTTTAACCCACCTCTTCTCCGTCGTTATGATGAGCGAGGTTGCTTTTTTGCTTGCTTCTGTCTTGTCTGTTTGCTTGGTCTGTTTGCTATCTTTCTTGTCTGTTGTCTGCCTGCAAAGAAACCATTTGCGTGTGTTGTGCATTGCTCTTTCCCTCTGTCTTCTTCTGTGTTGCTTCTTTCTCTGTCTGTTCTTCTTTCCTATCGTCTTTTCTTTTTATATTTTTGCCCATTGTTTCTGTCTTGGTCTGATCTGATCTGTCTGTCTTTCCGCTAACTACTTGTGTGTCTTATGCTGTCTTTCCTCTTTCTGTCGCTTTTATTTTCCATGCTGAGAACCGCCAATAATTCAAAACACCAGGAATACTTTTTGGCGCAATTTCCTTGGTCAGGTTTCCCTCCCCCGGCTATATAAACCCCTGAAACATTGCTTTACCCTAGGTCTTCACCAACGTTATGGCTTGTACTTATACTGTCCTATCTCATAGTGGCCCTTTCGCCATCGTAAAAACAAAGAGGGGGCACACGAACGCTCTCGGAAAAGCGTTTTCCCGAAAAGCTGGTTAAAGAGTACATCCCTCTCCTGTCCAACGTCAACAAGGCTTTTGGCTCTGACAGATTCGCTGGTCAGAAGATGGTGGCCTTCTTCATAGGTGGTGGAGCGGCTGTGGCACATGCTGGCTTGGCTACTACTTACTTTGACGTGGACGTCTTTGTGCTTTGCTCTTCCTCGGAGCTGATTGAAGCCGTATGCACTGACATTCTGTGGAAGGGGGTCCAAGGCGAAGAGAACCTTAACAAGGTCCGCTTGGCCTCCGACCCCTCGCCTTCAACAAAGGCCGACGGCTGCTTGAGGGTTATAAACGCTTGCCAAGTGCCTACTGGTCTGTCGAAGGACGTAGGATATTATACGCAGTTATTATGTGTTACTGCCCAAATCTACATGAAACAACACCTAACGAAGACGCCATTCACAAATGGATGAAGACCTTCGATATCGACATCACTCGGTGCTACATCTACGAGTTTGAAGAAGAGGCCATAGAAGGGGAGGTGACCCCCGCCTCCGTGGCCGTCAGCTTGCGGATTAACCTTCGCAACCCTAGGGCTTCCATCATCAAGCCAACTCTGGAGAGGTTGGCTAAGGGAAAACGAAGTTCCATAGACCTCAAGACCCTGGATCGCATGCTCAAGTACGAAGACAGGGTCTTCTCATCTCGCTGGACTATCGCGGAGGTCGGGGAGGCCAAGGGACTCGACCGGCTATGCAACATCGTCAAAAAGGCGGCGCTGTTCATAAGGAAGGAGCAAAACCTCGATATTGCGCCTCACCAGGTTGAGCCTACGTGCATGTGCTGCCTGGAGGGCACGTACGAGCGCCGGCTGTCCGAGGCTGTAAGGAAGGCCCTGGGTAGTGCTGCAAAGAACTGGTTCTGCCACTCTCGTTGCATGTTCGGCGGAGCCGTTTCAGAGTGATACGGGCCCACTGCAAAGTCTCTCTCTCTGTGGAGTTGTTTTTCCAAATCTCCCCCCTGTTTACTTGTTAAAAAAAAAAACTGTGTTGGCTCTTCCACCACGTGGTATATTTTGTAGACGTTTTAACCCATTTCCTCCTTCCCATCGCTTTTTTTCCCCCTTTTGTTTTCCCAACTCTCAAGTTATCCTCTTTCACCACAAACATTTCCTCCTTCCCGTTGGTTTTTTCCCGTTTTATTTTCCTGTTTCCCCACAAACTGAATAAAAGCAATGTGTCACTATCCTGGAGAGTTACTTGTCTTGTTGATAGAGAGGTGGTGCTCCTTCTTTCATGGAACAACTTTGTGTGCGACAGTTTCCTAGTTTGTTTGTTTGGTCATATTGCGCCCTTTCTACTATTTTTTAAATGTGGTATTGTATATTTGCTCTGCATCAGTTGATAAATGCATGGCGTTGCATGTTATATCTGCATTGTGCTGCATGGTGTTGCTTGTATCTGCTAAGCTAATGTAACCTATCCCTCTGCACTTACTGAATTTTTGTAGGTTTGCTACGAGGTTGTTGTTTTGTACTTTTGTACCCCATCATCAACAGGCGCATCAGAGTACAAAAAAAGGCAGTGTAAGTGTCATTTTTCGTTTATGTCAGAGCGATTTCTTTTCAGATGAAGGGAAAAAAGTACAGGGGAGTAGCTCTGTCTTGCAAGGTTAGTAAACCACTGTGATGTCAAGGGAACAGCTCTGTCTTGCAAGGTTAGTTAACCACTGCGATGTCAAGTATACAGATAACTCTGTTACAGCACCGGCAGTCTCGGTTTATTGTCTATCTGATCTCGCGCTAAAATCTGTCAGTAAGGCTTATGCTTACGACCTGGTCTTTTAAACGCTTTTTCTTTTTTCCACGCTAGAGTGGCTGAGGTCCAAACCCGACTCTGTATTTGTTGATGCTGGTGGTCAGGATACAGGGATGTGCTCTAGTGCGCACCAAGTAGATATTGTTATATACAGTACCAGGGGAGTGGCTCCGTCCTGGGAGTTTTTAGAACGTGGCCCCATAAAAATGTTCGCATACTCTCAAGATAGTGACAAAATGCAAGCCACCTCTGCTTGTCAAAAGGGCGCCTCTGTCTGTTAACAAAATCTACACAAACTTTTTAAAAGCAAACATATGTTTGCTGCGCTTTTAAGACCAGGTCGTCTGTTAAGCCCGTCTTCCACCCTATTTAGTGTTTGTTTGTTCTTACTGTGGTTCTCTTTTCTTGTATGCTTATAGCCGGCCTTTAAACGCTCAAATCCCACGCTAGAGTGACTGAGGTTCGGAGTCAACCTCTGTATCTATTGATGCTGGTGGTCAGGATACAGAGGATATGCTCCTCCGGTGCGCACCAAGCAGATATTGTTATATACCGACAAGGGGAGTGGCTCCGTCCTGGGAGCTTTAGAACGTGGCCCCATAAAATGTTCGCGTACTCTCAAGATAGTGACAAAATGCAAGCCACCTCTGCTTGTCAAAAGGGCGCCCCTGTCCGTCCAACAAAAATCTGCACTTTCCGCGCCAGAGCGGCCGACGCCCAAACCCGACTCTGTATTCGATGATGCTGGTGGTCACAATACAGGGATGGGCTCTAGTGCGCACCTCAGAGCGTTTATAACAGCAGGGCTTTGGCTAACCCGATCTATTTATTCTATACCTAAATGAGAGCCCATGTATGACTAAAACTTTTTGTTTCAGGAGTGCTTACGACACCTTCTGTGCTCTTCGCGATTCTACACACCAGTGGTACACCGATGGCTACATAGCATAAGGAGGGGGAAAGGAGGTTTACTTGCCAGAACTGTAATGAAATGAAATGTCATATTCCTTATTCTTGCTCATACTAATGCCCGATGCAAACGCCTGTGATATTCTTAAAAATGTTTCTAAAAATATGTTGTTTCTTTTCAGGTTTTCAGGTTACTGTCCTAGTTCTTCACCTCATGAAGATGGTCATCACTTTCTGCCATGGATATCATTAACATCCATCGCTACTGTGGACATGATTGGACATCGTAACCTCCATCGCTTCTGTGGACATTTATTGAACATCGTAACAACATTCATCGCTTCTGTGGACATTATTGAAGATTGTAACATCATCTGTGGACATTCCCCCCCCCCCCTATATGACAACCTTGAATAGAATAATAAATTACCCCCTACATATGTTATCCCCCCTACATGGCAATCTTGAATATAATAATGAATGAATTACAATTGTGTTTCTTTGCACTTCTTTTACAACGCGTTTCTTGACGTTCTTTACTGAACGCTGTTGCAGATATGTCGTGTAAGCAACTCTTCTTTCATCTAATCGCTCTCTGGTCACTTTCTCTCCAAACACATTCCAAATACATGTAAAAGGGAGGATAGTATAATAGGGAAAGAAAACTAAGTGATAGTAGAATAGGGAAAGAAAACTAAAGTAAGGAAAGTAGGGGGATAGAGAGAGAGAGGAGCATAGGCGTTTTTTTTTACATTCCCTTCCCCTCATCTTTATTATAGATGGCCAATAAACCCTACCGAGCAGATGTTCAAGTTTTATTCAGATGCTAGAATGGATCTGTTTGACAACTCTTCTTTCTCGTCACTCTTCCTCCGAGTTCCAGAAGACTATGTTCGCCCTTTCCTCGGCTACTGCCGGCAACGTCGTGCGTACGAGTGTCTGGCAATGGCAACCATTCATTTTAAGAAACTAGATGAAGCGCATAAACTCTGGATGGTTTTGAGTATAATATTGCGCTGTATTTAATGGAACGAAACATGTGGTCCACACTTTGGCAACTGCTGCTGGATCTTAATCCCAGTCATAGTTTCACGGAGGCGTCGATCTACGTAATGACGCTCCAGATACCGTTGACCGACCCGGCCCTGGATCAGCACCGGGTACAGGGAACTCTACAAAGCGACCATAGACCGTCACGCAAGAATATTACCTTATAAACTGATCAATGTCTTTGAACGCGTTATGCAATTGTTTCTCTCTCTCAAAAACTACAATACTTTCTATACTCGAGGGTACAAGGTCTCAGACGAGAAATTGCCAGAGCTTTCAATGAGAGAGCTTATCTGTTTGAAATAGTTGAGCGAATCATCACAGAAAGATTGTATCAGGGTGAAAACAGTAGTAAAGACGGGACAAAGACTCTTTATACGCTTCAAAAAGCGGGTGTATTTTCGGCATTACCCATTCTTAAGGGCACCCTAGTATACTCGGATGGATGGATGTACCCAGAATTCAAAAATGTCTCGACACTATGGTCAGAATTCAATACGGTTATGACAATGGCGGTCGTACACCTCCAGTATGACGTAGTGGAGTTTCTCTATCGGGCTGGAGCAACCACTAAGAGCGAACTTTATAGGCTAAGTCAACACCCCTTGCTGATCCGCGATAGCTCCTGGAAAAGCCAAAAAGTCAGAGAATTTCTGACCCGTAAAGCCTCGCGACCTCATTCCTTGCAGAAAATAGCTCTCCGAGAAGCGTCCAAGCATCTAGGCTGGGGTTACGTTAGGGAGACGAACATTGACCAGTTACAGATCCCCGAAATTTTGAAATCCAGATTCAAGTACATAAAACCACTGGCTGGAGAAGCTGTGCCTTGAGAACTACACATGCAAGAGAAGGCGGCCGTGTGGAGGTGGTTTTTTTTCCCTCTTCCTTCCCCCCCCTTCCCTATTGGAAAAAAAAAGAGCTGAGGATTTTTTTTTTCTCCTTTCCCCTTCCCTATCGGGGAAAGGAAGAAAAAAAGTATAGAAAAGAAGAACAGGTCCCAGGATTTGGCAGACAGTAAACTGTGAAGATGGCCCGTAATACGCCCTTCGCATGGTGGACACCGGAGCGTATTCGACAGGTGGAACTGAATCTGTATTGCGAGCATATGCCTTACAAGCATATCGTGCCACTCTTCGACCGAGTTCCAGTGTCCTGTGCTGATTCTTTCCTCGCTGCCTGCCGTGAAAGTAATGCGTATCGCTGTCTAGGAATAGCGACTTTTTACTTTAACAAACTGGACGAAATATTCACGCGTGATCTCTGGTGTGGCGTCCGTTGTTGCATTACGGATTATTTTATCCGGGAACACGCGTGGTCCGCGCTTTGGAAACTGGTGGATCTTAAATATTCAAGGTTCATGAAGGATCTTCTTGATACAATGACATTGCGCGCTCCACCAACTGACCAAAGCATAGAATTGTACAAAGCGGTTATGGAGCGATGTTCCATGGAGTCTCCTAATCCCCTCTTCTGGTCCTTAAACAGCCTGATGTCGTGTGCACGCTGCCCCCCGAAAGCTAGAATGTTTTCTGTTTTCAAGCGTAGAAGGCGTTAGACGGGAAGTGGAGTTTCTTTTTAAGTGGACGCGTGTATTTATGATCTAGTTGAGTATATTGCCAGAACAAGGTCAGCGACAACTATCTTTGAGGAAAGAAAGGAGATGGACGAATGTCTTTACGTCGCTCAGAAGGCGGGCGTCTTTTTAACATTTTACAATCGATGTAGCTATCGCAAGCGGGACGGGACGTTAGAAACGGTCATGAGAACGGCAGTCAAATACGACGAGTACAACGCGGTCGAGTTTCTCTACAAGGCCGGACTAACCACCAAGAGCGAACTTTATAGGCTCAGTCGGTCTATGGACCCCTGGAGAAACCCTAAAATCAGAGAATTTTTGACCCATAAAGCCTCGCGACCGCATTCTTTGCAGAAATTAACTCTACGAGAGGTTTCCATGCATTTGGGGTGGGGTTATGTCAGGGAGGGAAATATTGATGGCTTACCCATTCCCCAGGTTTTTAAAGATAAATTGAAATACATCAAACCAATAACCTGAATACTCCTTAAGATCCAGTAGGCGTCCAAGCATCTAGGGAGGGGTTATGTTACCAATCCCGGAAATTTTTTGAAATCCAGATTAAAGTACATAAAACCGCTCGCTGGAGAAGCTGTGCCTTGAGAACTACACATAAAAGAGAAGGCGGCCATGTGGGAGATTGTTTTCCCCTTTCCCCCTTCCCTATCGGGAAAGGAAGAAACAAAAAGTGTACAAAGAAGAAGAACGGGTCCCAGGATTTGGCAGACAGTAAACTGTGATGATGGCCCGTAACACGCCTTTCGCAAAGTGGACACAGGAGCATATTTGGCAGGTGGAACTAAGTCTGTATCACAAGCATATGCCTTACAAGCATATCGTGCCACTTTTCGACCTAGTCCCAGTATCCTGTGCTGATTCTTTCCTCGCTACCTGCCGTGAAATTAATGCGTATCGCTGTCTAGGAATAGCGACAGTTGGCTTTAACAAAGTGGACGAAATATCCACGTGTGATGTCTGGCGTGATTTCGGTTATTCATTATGGATTACTTTATCCGGGAAAACGCGTGGTCCACGCTTTGGAAACTGATGGATGTTAATAATTCAAGGTTCATGGAGGATCTTCTCGGCCGAATGACATTACACGCTCCACCAACTGACCAAAGCATAGAATTGTACAAAGCGGTTATGGAGCGGTGTTCGATTGAGTCTCCTAATGCCTTCTTCCACCATATGATCGAATCCCTGATGATGGGTGCACGCTGCCCCCGAAAGGTAGAATGCTGTCTGTTTTCAAGCGTAGAAAGTGTTAGAC